>PVJH01016563.1:0-50188 GCA_004026705.1 Nesogale talazaci
CACACACACACACACACACACCCCACACACACACCCCTCTGGTCAGATGTCTGCTATTGAGATTCCTTAGGGACTCTGTCTTTGCTACCATTGCTGATCTGTTACACTCCCCTCTGGGTTTGTCCCATGTGTGTGGGTCAGCCCAGCCACACCCCCCACACGGTGTCTTCAGTGCCATCCTCTATACTGCTATCATCGTGAGGGGACGTCTGTGCACCAGCTTCTCCGAGCAGTGATTCACTTTCAAGACTTGGCACTGAGAAAGGAGGTCTGCTCTCTCTCCTCTCTCTCTCCCTTGCTATGGAGAGAGAGACAAGGCCCTCCACTTGGGTGGATTCGTGCCCTGTTACTACATTGCCATCTTGTTTTTCTTCCCCCACCCTCTGTGGGACATAAAGCCGTATGGGGTGGGTTGGGTGTGGGGAGAGATGTCCTTCTGAGCAGTTACTATCTGCATCTTAAACATTTTTTTCCTCTTCTCTTTTGGTGACGTACGCACCATTGTGTTTAGTCTGGTTCTTGCCGGAGTATCGGGTCCTTCACCCGGGAGCTGTGTGAAGTGTGACCATTCTGTTGTTTGAGCTTCAGTGGACTTCTGTTGGACTTGCCCTTTTGTGCTTGGCTGACTTCGCTCAGCATAATGGCCTCCAACTCCTTCCAGGAGACAGGGGAAGTCATCACTTCTTCACTGTTTTTATTTTTTTTTGTTTGTTTTGCTTGTTTTTTTGGGTAGGGGCATCACTACCCTCTGGTGGTGGGAGTAGGAGGCTCAGCCTTTGCACTTGTGGAGCTGGAATTGAACCTCCATCCCAGTGAGTCTCAGTCCTGCGCACAACCACTAAGCCACCGGGGCTCAGCCCCTTCACTGATTTTATAGTGATGCATAGTACTCCTTTGTGTGTATATACACCAGAATTATTAAAAAATCTATTCCTCTATTGATGGAAATTTAGGCTATTTCCAATTCTTTGCGATTGTGAACTGTGCAATGATGAATGTGGGGCTGCAGATATCTGGTTGTGACCTGTTGTGTTAGACTGGTTGACTAGAAAAACAAATTCATCGACACACATATCTGTGCAAGAGAGAATTTTATATCAAGAAGTAATTGTGTGGGCCGAGCCCTGGTGGCGTAGTGGTTGTGCACGGGACTTCGGCCCACTGGGATGGAGGTTCAATTCCAGCTCCACAGGAGCAAAGGCTGGGCCTCCTACTCCCACCACCTGAGGACAGTGATGCCCCCCCCAAACAAAACAAAACAAAACAAAAGAAGTAATTGTGCATAAAAAAACCCCACCAGTCCAGATCATGTCCATAAGTTCGATATTAGCCCATCTGTCTGGTATTAGCCCATGAAGTCCTCCGCAGAATAGCACAGCACATGCGATGGTGTCATGTCGAATGCATGAAGATGACAGGCCAGTGGGTAGAAAGTCCTATAGACCCCATGGCAATGAATGCATCCCTAGGGCCCTGGCTGCCATCAATGTGGCTCCAGGTGGCTTGTCAACAGAATGTCTAGCAGAGAGAGAGAGAGTGAGTGGTCCTCCTCCCAGGAAAAAAGAAGTTCCCAGATCCTCATGAGAAGTCCATAAAGGCGAGATGTCACAGAGACATCACTGGCTATATGTCCTGATTGACAGGCTAGACTCCACCCCTTCACTCATAGTACCCTCAAGTTGACACAAGACTGTGTGACTACCACACGTGTTTCTTATTTCTTCAGGGTATATGCTCAGTAGTTGAATTGCTGGATGGTAAGGAAGCTTGAATTCCATCAGTTTTAGGTGTCGCCAAATCCCTTTCTGCAGTGGTTGTGCAAATCTACAAACCACCGAGGTGAACGCGTGCTTCTCTCTCACCACACCTCTTCCCGCATTTGCTGCCTTCTCTTTTCTTGAATCGGGATATCCCTGTGGGTGTTGGGTGGCATCGCATGGTCGTTTTGATTTATATTTCCTGGGTGGGATTGGGAGAATTTGCTCAGATGTTTATTGGCCATCAGGTTTCTTCCCTTGTGAATCTTCTGTCCAAATCTTTTACCAACCTCTACAATGGGCTCTTTTTTTTAACCTTATTGTAAAGTTGCAGGGTTCTGTAGAATTTAGAAAGAAGACCTTTGTCTGATATGTCATTACTTAATTTCTTTTCCTGGTCTGTGGGCTCTCTCATTCATCTCTTGATGAAGTCTTTTTTGTTTTGTTTTGTTTTTGGGGGGCATCACTGCCTTCCGGTGGTCGTGGCTCCTGAGAGCCTCCGCTGGATTTGAACCACCAAGCCCACGGGCCGCAGTCCCGCACTCAACCACTTATGCCACCGGGGCTCAGCCCCTTGATGAAGTCTTTGATGCGCGCAATGTTTTATCTTTTGCATCTCCCACATGTCTATGTTCTCTTCCTTTGGGTGAGTATCCTCACTCGCCGATAGCCCATTTATTCCCTGCGTTAAGGTTCTTACCTTTGTCCCTATATATTTGGAGGAGCCTGATAGTTTGGGGTTTTACCTTGAGGTCTGTGATCCACCTTGAATTTGTCCTTGTCTGTGGGGTGAGATAAAGGTCTTGGTTCATGATTCTGCAGGTAGACATGCAGTTTTGCCAACATCATTTGTTAAAAAGGACATCTGCTTCCCATTTGATTGGGGGGTGGGTGGTGGTGGCTCTTATGAAAGATCAGCTGTAAGCATTAAAGTCATGAAATGCAAGCCTCCCCTCCCCCTGCCAATTCTTCTTCTGAGGGAGTTCTCTGCCAACTCTGGATCTCTTTCCTTTCCATATGAAGTTGGTAATCAGTTTCTTTCCTTTTCTTTGAAAAATGATGCTGGTATTTGTATTGGGATTGCATTGACCTTCTGTAGTACCTCAGGACTGGCATCTATACAGTGTTGAGTCTGCTGATCCTTGAGCATGGGATATGTTTCCACTTGTGAAGGTCCCTTTTGTTTTTTTGTACTAAATTCTGTAGCTTCCCTTGGACAGATCTTTGGTTAGATCTATCCCTGGATATTTCCATGTATGCGTGGGTGTTGTAAGGGTACTACCTTCTTGATCTCTTTTTCTGTAATCCCATCCATTGTACATAGCAATCCAATAGACTTCTGCTTGTTGGTCTTGTATCCTGCCACTCTACCATATTCCTCCAATGCTTCCACCCATCCTGTTGTGGAGTATGTGGGGTTCTCAAAGTATAAAATCGTATCAACTAGAAATAAGGGCCATCATCCGTGGAACTCCTGATGCAGTCACCTCTACCTCTCAGCTATCTTCCCAGAAGTCTCAGCACCTTATTATTTGTTCTTCCTTTTGACCCATTTTAACTTTTGTCTAGTTTTTTTTTTTAACATTTTCAGCTTTGTTTTTGAGATTTTTTTTGTTTTATTTTGTCTTTGTTGCTGAGTATTTCATGTGTGTGTTTTGTATGTGAAATCCAGGATAGACAAATCTATAGAAACAGTAACTGGATCAATAGTTGCTTAGGATTATGGCAGGGAAGGTAAAGGGGATGGAGAGCTAATAAGAAGAAAAACAAGAAAAAAAATTCTAAAATTGATTATAATAACATGACTCTTTTAAAATGATTAAACCTTTGGATTCTCTGATAGGTGAGTTGCATGTCAATAAACTGTTTAAAAAATGAGTGGAGCTGGGCTTAGAATTCAGGTCTGTCTGGTTCCCAAACCCCTTGGGTCCCTGGCCTCATGCCAGAACCCATTTTATCCTTGGGATGCACGTTGGTCTCCTTTCCTTATGAGGAAAGGAGGAAGGACACTGAGGAAGCGGAAGGACACTGGACCCGTGTTGGAAATTCAAGGTCGAGCAGGCTCTTCTGCCAGGGTGCTGGGGCGCTGCCGCTGTCTCCCTCCCTGCCATTGGGAGGGGGATGAATCCACACAAGGCTTCTTCATTGGCTCCTCCACCATGTACTTAGGATTCGAATGCTTTTTATGAACTCCCTGGTGAGACGCTCCACGGCAGGTCAGGGGAGCCCAGGAAGAGCGCAGCCCAGGTTCTGTGCGGATTTGCTCACCGACCAGTGTGTAAGCAGGCCAGTCATCGAGTCCCCTCTGAGGTGTGAGCTGGACAGCCTGCTCTCTAGGTGGGTCGCAGCTGGGATGAAATGATCTCAGATGCTTAAGATTTCGTTTGTCTTTGGAGTGAAAAGCCCTGTGTGAGGCCAACTGGGGGGGCTCCATGACCTAGCCTTGTTTTGCTGCTGTTGTTGTTGTTGTTTGGGCATCACTGCCCTCTGGTGGGAGTGGGAGGCCCAGCTTTGCTCCTGGAGAGCTTCAGCTCTTGCTGGATTTGAACCGCCAACCCAGTGGGCCGCGGTCTCACGCACAACCACTACACCACCGGGGCTCAGGCCATGACTTGGCCTTGTTAACTCCACTGTCTTATGATGAAGAAACAAGGCCCATCAAGGAGATGAAGGCCACAGGCTAGAACTTCCAGGGCTCCTGAGCTGCTTGGTGGGGAGTGGGGGCAGGCAGGGCACCCTGACCCCAAGCCCTGCCTCTCCTCCATCCAGCTCAGCTGTGTGAACTGTCAGAGGAACCCAGCCTCCAACAACCGAAGCGCCAGGAGGCGCAATGGCATGGTTATCATATATGAAGAGCTTAGTAAAGTCAGAGAGGATAGGAAAGAGAGCAGAGAGAATAAAATAAAGGGTCAGACATATTTATTGTGGTCACATGCTCAACTCAGCTCCTCTTGATGGTTCTCATGCACTGGGAGAAGTCAGAGCGAGACTCTACTCTCTTGGGACAGTGATAAGTAACTGAAGATATGCGTACTCCATCGCTCCACGTGTGACAAGGCGGGTGGTATCTACAGTATGGTGCCTGAGATCACAGGTGAGGAAACCTCAGACCTCCCTTGGAGAAGGTATAAGGGGCCTTGGGTATCAGGCAGGAAGCGAGATAACATCAGCCCTGCGCTCACTGTAAGGCAGCAGAGTTGTTAGGGGAGCATCTGTGGGAACCATATTTGAAGCTGGACCATGTCCTTGCACTTTAACTTAGCAAAGTGGAGGTTTTTCTATTGTGGAAAGCCAGCTTTCCAGATTCCCTCGGTTGTAAGTTAGGGAATATGGTTCTCATCATATTTCCCTCGGTGTTAATTTCCCACAGAGCAGCCCGGCCTCCCACTGGTCCTGCGGCCAAAGATGTGTCGGGGCACACCGCTGGGGCTTCCTGTCCCCATGCTTCCTGTGCCCCAGGGCTCTGGGGTTCCCTCCAGGACCTTGCCACTGCTTCTGCACCCTCCGGCTCTCCATCTCCCTCGCTCCCCTGGCCTCTAATTTAATTACTACACCAAAGCCCAGCTGAGCTCATTACCTGTGAAGTTCACGGTGCTGGCGCCATTGGCTGACTGCAGGGGTCCCAGACAGGGTGGGGAGCTCACGTGGATTCAGGGGGACTCTTTGCCTCCTGGTCCCTCAGTGTGGGTCACGTAGACATGTCCCATGACGCGCACTTTCCCCTCCCCACTGGGTGTTCACCCCTCCCCTGGCCTTACAGGGCATGTCAATCTCAATGGCTACTCTTGGCCTTCGTAAAGCTCCTCAAGGGGGTGTATTATTATCTACAGCCTCAGACCAAGTGACCCCCAAATCTAGCATCTTAGAACCACCCACATTGGCTACCTCACAGTTTCTGAAGAGGAAAGTCTGGGTGCCAGGATAGCAATGCCTGTGGGCAGGCCGCCCCTCCGGCTGGCCTTGTTCAGGGTGATTTCAACTGGAGGTCAGGCCCTGTCCCCCCCATTCTATGGATGGGGAAGTGATGAAATAAGGTGTGGACTTGGAGGCAGGAGAAGGCCATTTGCAGCACCTCCAATGCTCCTTGACCTTATTTGGGGACCTCCATTGCCCCCTAGGTGTGAGTGTCTGGGAGGCCTGGAATCTCCCTCTGTCAGTCTCAGAGTCCGTTTTTGAATATATTTGTGAGTTCTATTGGAAGCTAGGGTTTCTTTTGTTATGCAAATGAGACCATATCGCTGTGTGGTTTTTTGTTTGTTTGTTTGTTTGTTTGTTTTGTGGGCATCATTGCCTCCTGGTGGGAGTAGGAAGCCCAGCCTTGCTCCTGGAGAGCTGCTGCTGGATTTGAACCATCAACCCTGTGGGCCGCAGTCCGGCACTCAACCACTGCGCCACCGGGGCTCAGCCCGTGTGGTGTGTTTTAAGCCAAACCCTTTTGAGGTATAGAAAGAGGTTAGGCATAGAAAGAAACCAGCAGAACCAGCAAAGGCAGGTGTTACTCAGAAGTTGCCCAGCAATGCTGGGCAGGAGGTTGGAGAAGCTGAGACGCAGCTTCCCCCCCCCCCCACCCCCAGGGCAAACAGACAGAGCCTTCCCCTTGAGCACCCCATAGGGACCTTATAGAGCACAGTGTTTCCCAGGCTGTCATCTTGATGGAAGGAGGCCGCTACATTTTTCTCCCCTTGAAGGTCTGCAGGGTTTGAACCAGCGATCTTTTGATTAGAAGCTAACTAACTACCTCCTTAACCACTGTGCAACCAGAACCTTTGGACTTCTAGCTTTCTCCATGTTGAGAACATAAGTTTTGTTTGCTAAAGTCGCCCGCATGCGGCACTTTGGGTCTAGCTGCATTCAGAAACTAAGGTAGAATTCAACCCAGTTCGTCTTGATCATCCCCTGGGAAGCAGGATTAATAGCCCCACTGTCCAGAGGCAAAGCCAGAGGCTCCAAGAAGGGAGCTGACTTGTCCAGAGCCACGCAGACCGTGGTCAACTCTAGCCTTTGGGTGGCCCCTTTGTTCCTGACATACAGAGCAGTACGTTGTCAGGAGATGGAGAGAAGAGAAGATGCGGGCCTTCCCAAAGGATTGAGAAGAGAAGACGTGTGGCGTGGGGTAAATCTGCTACATAAGACCTCTTCAGATGATTGAAGAACAAGGATGCTGCTTTGAGGACGAAGGCATTTTCCGTTGTCTCATATGCCTAGGAAAGTCGAGCACTGAATAAGGAGCCCTAGAGAAGAATTCATGTGCTTGAACTGTGGTGCTGCTGAAGAAGGGTGCAGTACCATCGACTGCTAAAAGGTCAAGAACATCTGCCTTGGCAGGAGCGCTGCGAATGTGCGCCTTCGAGGCGAGGCTTGTGAGACTTGGCCTCATGTCCGTGGGACATGTGGTCAGGAGAGACCGTCCCTGGAGAAGGCCAGCGTGCTTGGTAAAGTGGAGGTGCAGCAAAAGAGGGGAAGGTCCTCCAGGAGATGGATGGACACAGTGGCCACAGCAATGGGAACAATGGAGAGGATGGCCAGGGACCAGGCAGGGCGTCGTTCTGTTGTGCATGGGGCGCTGCAGTGGGTTGGAGTTGATTTGATGGCCCTTCGCAAACAACACCAACAACACCAAGATGGAGGGAGCAGTGGCCCACATCTTGAGACCAAGATTCCAAGAGCCCAGGTCTTGAGGTAACTGATGGGGTGAAGGACACCAATGGGCTTTGGAGTTTGAGTCTGCTGGATCCTGCCTGGGTATCTTGAGCAAGTAGAACACTGGGCCTCAGTCTGCCCCTCATAAAATGGGGACAGCAGTCCTCTGTGGAGAGTGGACTGAGAGACTTCGTGGGGAACATTCAGCCCGGGCCTGGCGAGGCCTTGGCTGTAGGTCTCGTGGGCTTGTTGAAATGAGGCGGACTACCTGGGTGGAGTGAAGAACAGGTGTCCCCGGGGAGGAGAGGGCGATGATGAAAGTTACCTGCCCCCAGGATCGCGTGCCAGCAGCAGTTCTTTGTTCTCGTTCTGTGAAGCGATTCCCTTTCCCACACCCTCTGATCATGTCTAAGCTTCATATAAACAATGGTAGGTTTGAGAAAATTGCCTAGCCCTTTAGACGTTTAATCTCCTGGAACCTCCACATTGCATTCCATCCCCTTCTTCCAGGGCACACTGGCCATGGGAGAACTAGGTTTGCTGGAACATTTGGCTGCTTGTGCCTTTGGGATCTGTACTGCTTGCTTCTGCAGGACTTGGGGTGGTGGTGGGGAGGGGAGGTAGGGGGATGAGGGAGAAGCCCTCAGGGAGAAGCGAGGATGCAGGGAGAAGCAGACGGCACTGGCTTCTCCTTGGAGGTGAAGGCTGGCCCTCCAGGTAGCATGACCGGCCACTTCTTGGCCAGCAAGACCAAGCTTACAGACACGGTGCTGAGCTCCTTGCCTTCACCCGTTGCAGCCTGGCGTGCCCGCCGGCCATGCAGCAGGGCAGAGAAAATAAAGCCCATACTGGCCAAATCCTTATGCAGAGGGTGGCATAAAAGGAGACGACACTCAGATGTACCAAGAACCCCAAGCCAAACTTCTAGCACCCTACAGGACAGGGCAGATAGACTCCAGAGGGTCTCCACGCAGACATTGCTACCTCCCTCCTGAGGGAGGATCTGACTCAGGGGTTTCCCCTCCTGAGATCCACCCCCAGAGAGATCACTGCATGTGTGCAGTTGGACACCAGGGCACCTTCTGCAGGTAACAGTCAATGTACTGTTTTAATGTCCGGAGTCAGGGCATGTCCGGGACCTCTGGCCAGTCTGGTGGTCCCGTGTCTTTTTCTTCACCAAGGAGCTGACAGGAAAGCGTCAAGCGCGACCCTTTGTCTTTTACAGAGTGGGGAGGGAGGTGTGGAGAAAGGCCATGGCGGGTTAGGGTCTGAGGTGTGCCCAGAGACACAGAATGATTGGGAATCTGGCAGACTCCCCGAGGGGAGGTCGAGGAGAATGGGCAGTCTAATCCATGTAAAGATGGAGGCCATGCACCACTCTGCTCTGTCTGACCATGCCATGGCCCCAGAAAGCAGACAGACCCGTCAGCCAGGTTTTCAGCAGCCTTGCCCAAGTTTGGCATGGAGGGTGACAAGCTTTTGCCATATGGGGGGACATTAAAAAAAAGGGGGGGAAGCTCTGCTGGGCAGAACTTTCGTAGTACACATTTATCATGCTAGATGAGCATCCAGCAACGTGCTCTGAGTTTGTGCACCGTGTGGTGTTGCCTGGGAAGGTTCTCTCTGGTCACAGTGAATTTTCTCATAAAAGCAGCTTCCGTCAAATCTCGTCTTGTGTGATAGCCAATTTATGATAGCACGTGGCTGTGAAATTTTGTTTCCTGCTCAGGGAAAAATGCTGCAGAAACTTGTGATGTTGAACACAGCTCACAAGGACAGCACTGTGGGAAAAACTCGTGTACAAGTGGTTTTCTCACTTCAAAAAGGGTGAAATGTTGACTGATGACAAACCTTGTTCGGTCAGCCTCCTGAACTGACGAAAATGTGGGCTCTGTAAGTGCATCTGCAGTTTGTTCCACTGGGTCAGACTGTTAATCAAGCCTTCTATTTAGAGGCTCTAAAAAATGGTGCAACAGTGTGCGACAAAAAAAAAAAAAAGGTCCGACCTGTGCCAGGCGGAGAACTGGTTTCGCCACCATGACAGTGCACCTGCTCACACACCCACCTCAGTGCGCCAGTCTTTGAAAGGCCTCTTCTTTCACCACACCCTGACTCACCTGACTTCACTCTGCATGACTTCTTTTTGCTTCTGAGAATGAAAGACATGAAAGGACAAGGATTTGATGACGTAGAAGGGACGAAAAAAATGAGGGAGGTGCTGTCAGGTATCCAAATAGATGAGTTTGAAAATTGTTTCCAAGAATGGAATTGCCCTCTTCGTCCTGGGCCTGACCTGCGTCCAGCGCCAGTGCCCCCTCCCCCAGGGGATGATGACTGAGCAGGATTGGGGGAGGCCCAGTGACTCCGTCTTGCGTTAGAATCCAGGGAGCCCCTTCCCTTGCCTCATTCAATTGAGAATCCCACCTGGCCCAACTTAAGTTTAGGCTTGATGCTTATTTCCAACCGGACAGGAAAGAAAGGATGGCTCCATGGTAACCTTATCTGGCTTCGCAGAAGAAAGATGGGATTCCAGTCGTCTTTCATTCCGCAAATACTGATTTCCTTCCATGAGAGGCCACAAGGGACTGCACTGGACAGTACAGACCTGCCTACCATGCCAGAGCAGCCAGAGATTTCTCACTGATCCTGCGCATCTGCTCTGGGGAGACTGGCCTGAAGCCCAGCTGGGGACCCTGAAGATCTCAAAGCAACACAGCCCCCACCAAGCCAGCACAGGACTCCCCATTCCAGTTGACCTTCCTGAAGAGAAAGAACAGCCTCTGAGTGCTTCAGGAGTGATGAATTCATCCAGTCTGCCCAAGAAATAAAGTTCAATTTGGTTTCCAAAAAAAAAAAAAAAAGAAAAGAAATTGCAGCTTTGATAAATGTATTAAGTATCGTGGAGATTACCTCGCAGGCTATTTGGTTGTTCAGTAAAAGATACTTAAATACATCACTTTGGGGGGAATTCCATCTTGGGGGGTACCCCTTGTACATCTTTCAACTCTCTGCATTCCTCTTTCTCAGGAGCGTGAGAGATCAGTAGTTACATCTTAGATAGCTGCTCATGAACTTTGAAGACGACTACTCAGCAAAGTGGGATGTGGGACACTGTCTTGTGGCCTACATTGTTACCAAGTGACCTTGGGGACCCCTGGTACTGTGGTCCTGGTCCCCAGGCCGGTGACTCACTCCTTTTAGGTGCTTGGTAATGTCTGAGAAGTTTCCCTAGGTTGACTGTTGGCCTCTGTATTCATGGATACAGTTACAGCAAAGATAACAACTACGCATATGCAAATATGTATACCTATGTGGGTGTCTCTCCTCACTCCCCCTCCCACAACTGTTCAGCCTGGGTGGGGTCTGCTCACATCCCGACTTGCTGTTCCCCATCGTGCGGGATGAGGTATCTGACAGTACTTACCGCTGTTGCCTTTCACTCTTCCAAGATGGGCACCTTTAAAACAATTTTTAAAATGAAAACAGAGGGCTGAGGCCCGGTGGCGTAGTGGTTGTGCGCAGGACTGCGGCCCACTGGGACGGAGGTTCAATTCCAGCAGTGGGGCTGGGCCTCCTACTCCCACCACGGGAGAGCAGCGATGCAAAAACAAACAAACAAACAGTGATAAGCACTGCCAATACGAGTTATTGGGAATGCAGCTGCTGAAGGGTGGACAGACGATGGGAATTTAAATACCCTGTTGTGGTGATCCTGTACGACCCAGGAGAGTAAGGGTGCTCAACACGTCGATTGCGGTAAACCTGACTCTTAAGTCTAACCTTCACAAGAATCCTAAAGCGAACCCTCACCCTGACACCAACCCTCACCCTCACCCGTCTATTTTCCTAAGGCCATGCACACAATCGACCCACAATGCATGTGCAATCCACTGGGAGATGGAGATCGACTGCAACTGCCCCAGCACCCTGGCCTCGTGGTGTCCGCGCCACAGAATGACGGGCACAAAGACGCACATTGCTCATCCTCGTGAGACAGGCCAGTGCGCAGGAACGTTCATCGGGCCAGTGCTGCCCAGCCACGGGGAAGTAGGGCCCCACATGAAAGCCGAAGGAGGGGCTGTCCCTTTGAGGGGGGCTGTTCTGCACCGGCGGTCATTCGAATGCTGAACTGAGAGCCAGTGGGCCAGAGGACCCAGCCGTGGTCACCGTCACCGCCTGAGCAGTGGAGGCTGTGGGGAGCCAGGAGCCGGCAAGTGGGGTGGCGGGTGGAGCCTGGGGGCGGGGCTTGGAATGCAAGGCGACCCCGGAGCGCCCCAGCTGGAGATGGCAGCCAGGAGGGAGGTAGAAGATCTCCTGCACCTGCCCCTTCAGGGCAACCCCACACCAGCCTGGGAGCTCACAGTAAGCCCTGCCTACCCCCACCTCCCACCTCCCACCTGGACCACACACAGCTGGGGAAGTCGGTGAAAGAGGAAGTGATTTAAGGGTGAGAACACTTCTGTGCCAGACAGACTGCCCCTTACCTAACGAGGCTGTTTAAACGATTGGTTCAGACCATGTTTGAAACCAAATTAGACAGCATTATGTAACCTTGTCCCCGTGCCAGGGTTTGGGGAGGAAGGTCTGTTGCAAACACGCTAATTAGAGTTTCCTCCTGCCTTGGAGGTTAGTGTAGGGGGAGCGGGCCCTTCTCCTAGCTGCCTCCGTCTCTTCTTGCGGTTCTTAATCCTGAGATCCCTCCGCCTTGAGCCCCCAGCCTGGGCTTCCACAGGTCTAAGCTTCTGTCTGTCAGTGCTGGGGGGCACGGAGCACCTGAGACTCCCCTGACCCCTAACTCTGAGTCCCCTGAATCATGGAGAGGGAGGAGCCAGGAAGGAGAAGATCTGCGTTTGTAAGGAATCTGAAAGGTGCAGAGGAGCTCAGGGCCATTTCCTTCACCACCTGGGCCTCTGTCAAGGTGCGCTCAGAGCACGGGGTTTTTTCCTTGGATGAGCCTCATTTTTCTCCTGCTCAACTCTCCTGCTTCTCTTTCCATGGAGAAATTCACCCTGGGAAGTCTCTGTCTCCTTGTCCTCTCAGGCCTTTGCGATGTCTTGCTGCTGCTTTCTCTTTTCAGACGGGGTTTGTGGTTCTGGGCTGGGCATCCTCGCCCTGCCCTTGTGGGACTCCGACTGCTTCCAGAAGGGTGTGGTCCTGCCTCCTTCCTGCACTCCAGCCGCCACGCAGGCCAGCTCCAGCGTGGCAGAGTCCCCAAGCCGCTGCTGCCCTGGGAGGGAAGCCCCTTCCTCCTCTCCCATCTCTCTTTTTCTGTGTGTCTCTCTTCTTCTCCCTCGGTGTCTCTGTCTCTTGGTGTCTGTGTGTCCAGCTGTGTGTCTGTCCCCTCAACTTGCTATGATAGCTGGGCTCTCCCCCCTTTCTCACCCTTTCGTCTAGCCAGTCTCCTGTCCCACCCTAAAGGCTACCCTAGCCTTCCACAGGCTGTTAGCAGTGGCCCCTTCGCCTGGCTTAGGGCTGATCTCCTATCGCCTCAAGTCCCTTCCTGGCTCCTGGTCCAAATTGCCCCACCCCTGGCCCACCTCTGTCTGAAGCCTGGCCTTGTATAGCTGGGCAGTCTGGGCCTCCCATTATGCTGACGTGGCCTTCTCAAAGGGAAGAGAGAGTGACTAGGACTCATGATAAGGGTCAGTCTGGGCCTCTTCCTGTCTAGAGATAGCCCCCTCCTTCCCCCATCACCTCATCCAGCAGCCTGGCATCCCTTCCTGCCCCTGACTGCTCCAGTGATCTGGCCAGGAGAAGCCGGGAAAGAAGTTCTGTACTCAGGGGATTCCCAGAGGGGGCTGCACGCTCCCTCTGCTCAGCCCCTGGCCCTCCCCAGAGCCTGCTGGGGTGAAGCACTATGAGGTATGGGACGACTTCCCTGGGAAGGAATTAGAGCCCCAGACCTGGCCAGAGGGAGGTAAGAGGACCCCCGAGTGAGGTGGCAAGACAGAAAAAGTGAGGCCAGAGGGGAAGCCCGATGGGGAGAAGTTAGCATGGAGGAGTCAGCCCGCTGGTCCTGGACACTGTGCTTTCCTGGAGGTGTGACCTTGAGGTCAACCACTTCACCTCTGTCCTCGTTTGCAGAAGGTAATGTGGTGAATTCAGTGCTAACATGTGTTTGAAAATCTCCACCTTGAAGGCCTGAGATAAACGCTATCAGAAGTGGAATCTGCATCTATGGCAAAGGGACCACTCGGGTGTCAGGGACCTGTGTTTAATCTGATCTGTCCCTTCCTTGCTTAATGGGGCGAAGAAGATGATATTCTAGCATAGGTTCCTAAATTTATTTGGCCTACCGCCCCCTTTTCCAGGAAAAATAGCATTACTCGATGCCTCCCTAGCAATGAAAAACTTAGCCCTTAATCCAGGATAAAGTGTCGCTCACTGACTCCCTCCCTTGCTGTCTGCCATCATGGGTTCTGACTCCGTGTAGATAACTGCTTTGGCAGTCCCGGTGGGTGGTAGCAGTGCCCCCAGGAGGGTATGTGTCATCCACTGGACTAAGCAACTGGAAGGATGACTGGCTGGCTGGCAGTCTGATTGGGTTGGTTTCCTGGGGCTGCAGAGTGACTCACCCCAACTGGTGGGTCTATGGAGCTCTGGGGGCACGCTGGATTGAGCATAGGCTGCTAACCAAAACCTCGGTGGTTGGAATCCCCCAGCTAATCAGTGGGAGAAAACCGAAGCTGGGCAGTCTGCTTCCTTAAAGAGCTACAGCCTCGGGAACCCTCTGTCCTGGAACGCTCACTCTAAGTCGGACTCTCCCCGTCTCTTGCCATCGAGCTGACAGCAGGGAGAGTTTTTGAGTCAGTGGTTGCTGAGAACAGAAATCCATTGACGTGCTGTTTGGGAGGCTAGAACTTCAAATGAGTATGCTTGTCAGGTCACAAACCCTGGGAAGGGCACCAGGCATTCCTCATCTTGTAGCTGCGTCTTCACATGGTGGTCCTTCCTATCTCTGTCTCGCTGGGTCCTGTCTCTGATTGTCTAGGGGTCCCATGCAGCTTGAACGAGGGCACACCCCTCTCCACTTTGACCTCATGTTAACCAACATCAGCTCCAAAGACCCTATTTTACAAGTAAGGTCATGGTCATGAGTGCCAGGGATGAAGACTTCAACATATTAGTTGGGGACACAATTCAACAGCTATAGGAGCCAGTGGGGGTTTTGCGCATGAATTGACTTGCGCTGTCAAAGGTTCATTCTTCACAGTAATTCTATAGGTTCAAGTCCCAGTTCCATCTCTTCCTGGCAACATCACTGGGCAAGTCACTTTGTTGCTCTGAGCTTTCGTCTCTTCTCTGGAAAAGGGAGGTGGACACTAACAACATGCATCTAAAGACTCCTAGCAGAAATTCTTGTTGGCTTTTAGTCCTAAGACTAAGAATCCTTTGAGTGGTTGGTCCGTTTCAAATCTTATGGACACTTGTTGTATTTTTCTTGTTGACTGGCTCTATAGGCAGTGAAAAACCAAGAGGACGTTCTGTCCATGGCCAAGGCACAAGTCTTTAGGCTGTTCTAGCTTAAAGGGCCACCTCTGTCTGTGAGTTTGTGAACCTGTGGAGACTTGTGTGTTGCTGTGATGCTAGAAGCGATGTCACTGGCATCTCAAAAACCAGAAGGGTCACCCAGAGTGAACAGGGTTCAGTACAGCTTTCGGACTAAACACAGACGATAAATGAGGACTAGACTGCCTGCTTCTGAAGAATTAGTCACTGAAACCTTAAGGACAGAACTAACACATCATCATAGACGGAGAGCCTCATGCAAAGAAGCTTTGTGGGAGGCTGTGCCATCAGAGGAGCCCCTCAGGCACCCAAAATATGACTGAGGAAGAGCTGCCCACTCAAAGCAGAGTCGTCTATACTGATGTGGATGGAGTAGAGTCTTCAGGACCTTCCTCTGCTGACCAGGCATGACTCAGTGCAAGAAGAAACCACCGAAAACATTAACGAATAATCAGAACTTGGTAGGTACAAAGTATGAACCCAGAAAAATCGGAAGTTGTAAAATATTAAATAGAATGCATAAAAATCAACATGGTAGGCACCAGCGGGATGAAATGGACTGGCATGGCCATTCTGAGTCAGAAAATATAATGGTTTACCAGGCTACAAATGAAACAATCTGGAGGAATGGTACTGCATCCATCCTTCAAAGGGACGCTCCAAGATCTAGCTTGAAGTTCTGTGCTGTCTGTGATAAGATTATGTCTATCCTTCCAGGAAATCCAATCAATGCAACTTTTGGTCACATTTATGCATGAACTAGGTATGAAGAAATTGAAGACTTTCACTAACTTCTTCAGTGTGAAATTGATCAGGGATGCAATCAAGATACCGTGGTGATTATTGGTGGAAAGAATGGAAGTTGGAAACCAAGAAGAGGTGCAGTAGTTGGAAAATAATGGCCTTTGTGACAGAAATGAAGTTGGACATCGCATGACAGAATTCTGCGAGACTAACGACGTCTTCATTGCAAATACCTTTTTTTTCAACCACACATGGAGTTTTCCAGAAGGTAGACACATAAATCAAACTGATGACATCTGTGGGAAAAGACAATGAAGAAGCTCAATATCAGCAGTTAAAATCAGACTAGGGACGAACTGTGGAACAGACCATCAATTGCTCATATGCAAATTCAGGTTTGAACTGAAGAAAATTAAAACAAGTCCACAAGAGCCAAAATATCATCTTGAATCTATCTCACCTGAATTTTAAGAACATTCCAAGAATAGATTTGATATATTGAACACTAGTGACAAAGACCCAGATGGGCTGTGGGAAGACATTAAGAACATCTCATGAGGGCTGAGCCCCGGTGGCATAGTGGTTGTGCGCGGGACTTTGGTCCACTGGGATGGAGGTTCGATTCCAGCTCCATGGAGCAAAGGCTGAGCCTCCTATTCCCACCACCTGAAGGCAGTGATGCCTAAAAACAAAAAAAAGAACATCTCATGAAAGAATCAAAAGATCTTTTAAAAGACAGGAAAGAAAGTATCCAAGTGGATATGAGAAAAGACTTTGAAACTTGATCTTAACCATAAAATAGCTATGGAAGATTAAAGAAATGATGTCATCAAAGAGCTGAACAGAAAATTTCAAAGGGATTCTAGAAAGAAGAAAAAGTTAATTATTGTGATAAAATATGCAAAGACCTAGAGTTTTAAAAAAAAGACAGAAAAGAAGAACATGCTTAACATATATTAAATTGGAAGAACTAAAATAAATCAAGGATCAAATTGTAATATTGAAAGATTCTATGGACAAAATATTGAACAATGCAGGAGGCATTAAAAGAAGGTGGAAAGAATACACAGTCACTGTACCAAAAAGAACTAGTTGACACCAACCATTTCAAGAGGTAGCATACACATGATTACCAATGGTACTGTGGAACAAAGTCCACACTGTACTGAATGCATTAGCCAAAAACAAGCCACAGGAATTGATGAAATATCAATCAAAATGTTTCAAAAAGTCAATGGAGCCCTGAAGCACTCACTCGTCTATGCCAAGAAAGTTGGAGGGTAGCTTACCTGAACAAGAACTGGAAGACATCTCTATTCATATCCTTCCTAAAGAAGGATGGCCCAACATAATACTCAAATTATAGAACAATATCATTAATATCATTGACGAGTAAAATTTTACTGAAGCTCATGCAACAGCAGTGACAGCAGTCCATTGATGGGTTCAGGCTGGATTCAGAAGAGGTTGTGAAACAAGGGACATCATTCCTGTTCTCAGCTGAATCTTGGCTGAAAGCAGAGAATACCAGAAAGATGCTGACTTGTGTTGTATCGACTCTGCCAAGGTTTTCAACTGTGTGGCTCATCACAAACCATGGGTACCCTTGAGAATAATGGGAATTCCAGAACACTTCATGATGGTCCTGGAGGTACAAGGCAATACTGCGTAGTTTAAAATCAGGAAAAAATGTGCATCAGGGTTGTAACTTCTCCTCATCATTATTCAATTTATATGGGGAGCAAATCATCAGAGAACCTGGAGTATATGAAGGAGAATGAAGCATCAGAATTGGAGAAAGGCTTGTGTGGTAATGACATAACCTCTAGTCAATCCAGACTAACACAGTATGGTACCTTGGGCGTGGGGTACTAGAGAAACAAATCATAACGATGGAGGGTGGATGCTTGTTGACCTCTGCCTCACCAGCGGTTTTTCTTCTTTGGCTACTTGGAGCTGAGATAAGGCCACGTACTTTACGGGGCTGTTTTCCAGAAAGAATAAGGAAATTTAAAATCTTGATTATCTTGTTTGGTTGTTGTCTTTGGTTATTCCTTTTTGAAATGGCAAAAGTGAATGTAATAAATGTGTATTTTGAGGTTGGGGGCAAAATTGTCTCTTGAATTTATCAGAGACCATGCTGCTTAGTGAAAATGGTAGACAGAAAGTCAAAATGTCTGACAGAAGGCCTGGCCCTGACTTGAGGCAATGCAGCCAGAGGTCGAAGGTCACATTTTGTTTCAATGGAATAATTTAGATGAGGCTTGAGATAGATAAGGATTGAATTTGCCTATTTTAAGAATTTAGGATCTGGCTGAACTAGGTTTATACTGATTTCTTTTTAGTGTTATTGATATAATGTATGATAGAAATAATTATTGGGGGGCTGAGTCCCGGTGGCGTAAGTGCTTGAGTGCGGGACTGCAGCCCGTGGGCTTGGCAGTTCAAATCCAGCGGTGGCTCTCAGGAGCCACGACCACCGGAAGGCAGTGATGCCCCCCCCCCCCAAAAAAAAGAAATAATTATTGGGAAGTATGACTCATTTGTAAGCCCACTGCTTCAGACATGAAATGAGATCTTTAAATGGGTGTGAGGCAGTCTGCAAAGAAGACTCTGAAGAAATAAGCCCTGCCCAGTGCCTTGAGTGCTCTGGACATTTGCATTTGAAAAGATTTGCTGAGAAAGTTGTCCACAGACTGAAGAAAAGAAAAAGAACCCTTTAGCCTTTGAATTTTGAGCTAATGGTTTGTGCCTGAAACTGGAAAGAATTTGGAGCCATGAAGAAACTTTCCTCTCTGGCACTGAAAGTTATAGAGAGTCTATGAGCATCCTGAAAAATCTGCTAGGTGACCATCTGGACCCACTTGTTGAGTGGAAGTGGGAGAAATGCAGCAATCAAGAGACAGATTGAATCTGGCCACTGACACCTGTGGATCTGATTCATGGGCACTAGAGAAGATGAGAGAGTGGGTTGACTGTTCTGAAGTTCATGAACCCAAGGGGGTTACGGAAGTTAAGAAGCTGTGACTGGGCCATAGTCTGAAGGCAAGGTGACCAATGGCACCCTGCTGAGGCTAAGAGAGGCAGCCCACATTGAGTTGACCAGAACCCAACCAGATGAAGAGAATATATTTGAGCAGGAGAACTGGTGCATATTGCTGCTGACTTTATGCAGGACCTGTCCTGATTTGACATTACTTATAGATGCGGACTCACAAGGTTCCAACTAGAATGAAGATTCTTCACATCAAAGAATATGATTATCTCCTCAGAGCATTGGGTAGAATAGAAATTGGATACCCAAAATGGGGAGGATAAAGGCATGAGGTGGCTGACTTACAAACTTTCATAAGTGCTGGAATATACTCATAGGATTAAGGTGAAGGTGTTACTTAACTCCAGTTGTTAGACATAGAATATTGTTTTGTTGTTCACTTGTAGAATGTTATGTTTACATGAGGTTTTGACACATATTGAATTGTGGGCATGTTAGTTTTATTCTGTTAGGTACAGATGATTTTATTATTATTTTATTATTTTGTTTAAAGATAATAAATGGCTAAAGCACTGTGTAAAAGTGTCAAACTGACAAAGGGTAGTTTGTGGTAGTTACATAATCTTCTGTCAACTTGGGAAAGGGTGGAGTTTAACTTGTCAATCAGGTTCCAGCTTGATGACCTCATTTGGAGGCGCTACAAAGATAAATACCTTGCTGGAGGTGGGACACACACACACACACACACACACACACACACACACACTCCCTGTGAGACATTTCTGTTGACAGGCCACATGGAGTTACACTGATGGAGCCAGAGCCCTGGAGCTGAAGGAGCCACGTGGAGACCCACACCAGCGCTGAGATGCTTCCACCACCACTGGATCCACTTTCCACCCACTGGCCTGTGATCTTCCTGTATTTGGCGTCATTGCATGGCTGCGTGAGTCTAAAGAGGAATTTATGGACTTGTATTGACAGATGGGGTAGCATAAAACTTTTGGATCTCTTCCTATAATTCAGCTTTTCTGATGATTTTTCTCAGCATATTGATGGAATAGGTATCATGAGAGGATACAGCCCTAAACCACACCTCTGCTGATTTTAAACCATGCAGTTTTCCCTTGTTCTCTTGTTCCCTGGTCAAGCTGTCATGAGCACAGGGAAGGGTTTTGGAATTCCCATTCTTCTCTAGACCACCCATGGTTTGTGATGAGCCTTGGCACAGCCAAGAAAACACAAGCAAACCCAGGCGTGGGTAATAATCCACATGGACATAACTGAGACATATCTGTGCTGCTTAGTGAAGGTGCGAAAGGTCTGTGTGACGGTTAGTTTAGGCTGGCTAGGCATACCTGGCTCAGCTTATCAATTGAGTGACAGTTGCAGGTCCCTGCGTGGGCATGTGGCCTTTTGTAGAAGAGACACCCTGAACAGAGCAGTACTCTCTTGCCGCCGTGGCTCTCTATTGAATCAGGATCCTTTGTCTGGTTTATCGATCTCCTGTTTCGTTGTCTGCAGAGCCCCGCTGCCGTCAGTGCCCTGCTGACCTGGGATTCCTTCCAATCCATTGACCTCTGCCTTGGGCCCTCCCCCTTCCTTCATCTTCCTGCTTCCTGTTTGTCTGCTTCTGCAGCCATGAGAGTCAGAAGAAGCTTCGAGCTTGTAACTGACCTGTACCCTTGAACCAGACTAGACTTAGCTACTTCTTTATTTTATTTATTAATTTATTTTTTACTTAACTACTTCTACAACTGTGTAAACCATTTGTAGGTTGGGGGTGGGAGTATATTAACCTCTTTCTACTGACAGACACATACAAGAGTCCCTGGTTTTGCATCAGTGGAGAATCCAAGCTCACACAATGGGGCAGTATATTTAAATCTAAATCCACGTCCACTTACCCCTCATTTAGGTCTGCAATATGACCAGGAAGGAAAAAAGACAAAACTAAAAAACAACTGCATGCCACTCAGGCTTCCCATATTGGAAAACAAATGAATAAATGAGTCTTGTGTGTACCACGAGATGGGCTGACAATGCCACAGGCTGGGCACCGGTGACTTCCCCAGTGGCTGTGACTCAGCCCGTTCATAAGATCTCATGCTGGCCGGTCTCACGCTGGCCACTACCTTGCTGGGGGGCTCTTGGGAAGGCAGGAGTTCCTTACGAGCTGATGGATGTGTGAGGACAGCAGCTGGTTCTGCGTGCGTGCCTCCTCTGTACCAGTTCAGGGCTGGGACCCCAGACACAGAGATGGTGCTTCAGATGGGATTTCTGTGTCCAGAGGTGACTGATGGGGGACAGAGTCGGGGGACAGAGTTCGGTGATGTAAAGGAGGGAAGCATGGAGGCACCAGGTGGCTTCGTGAGTCCAGGGAGACTGTCTGAAGGTGACAACGAAACATGAGATGGGTTTGGAAGGAAGAATAGGCATTGCTGGGCTGGTGCGGTATGTGTGTGGCGGTGAGGGAGGTGAGCGTCGATCTTCTACTCCACGCCTGGAGTCCCTGCTGTATATGGGCTCCCTGTATGACCTGTGGCACACAGAACCCTATCGGCACACAGAAACCCGGGCGCTGAGGGAGTAGAGGCCCAGAAAGGCAGAGTGACATGCTCACAGTCACACAATGTATCAGGGGCAGTGCAAGGACTCAAAGACTCCACATCTGAACCCCTTCCCACTCTTAGAGGGCCCCACTCTGGAGAGCAGCACCAGCAGCTGATAGGACCATAGCTGCCCTCTCTGTGTACCCAGCTCCCCACCCCCCTGACTCCTCACCAACAGTAGATCTCAGCTATGCCACTGACTTCCGTTTCCTCGTCACCAGTGGGGAGTTCTCGAGGGGCTGTTCCTGGCCCTGTTCCTGCCCCCAGACAGGAGGGCCAAGGCAGGTTTCCAGGTTCAGCTTGGGTGGGCAGGGGTGGGGGGTGGGGTGGGGAGGGAGGCTTTTGCTCAGACAGCTGGAAAAAAACCCAGCTTGAGCTAACATTAGCATACCTGATCTAATAAGACCAGGATGGCAGTCAGAAAACAGCTGTCACCTGTGTAGGGCGGAGGGGGAGGGAGGAGGGCCAGGCCAGGAGCAGGGTCTGGAGGCTGAAGTGTCTGGTATTTTATGACCTCATCTTAGAAACCACATAACCTCACTGTGGCAGTCCCCTGCTGATTGAGGCAGCCACCCGCCAAGACCTGCCCAGGTTCCAGGGTCGAGGACACACCTCTACCTCTTGATGGCGGGAGGGACACGGTTCACAAAGAGCATGTGGGATGGAAGCGATTATTGCAGTCGTCCTTGGAAATGATAGGTTTCCAGACCGACTCTGAAGCATCTATCTCCTAACTTTCTGTGTTGGCGTCTTTAGAGGAACAGAAGCTTTAAGCTCTGCACTCGTCAAATGTATCAGACGGTTCCCTCTAATGTTTGTGTTCTTTCAATGCCTTATTTAGGAAGTCCTTCCCCATCTTAAATTGATAAAGGAATGTGTCTACATTTATTCCTTTAAAAAAAACAACGATAGTTCTCACTCTATGAACAACCATACACACACACACACACACAATCACGAGTGTCACATTTTTGTTTCTCTAGAGAACCCTGCCTAACCCACTGTCTGTGCATGGCTGATTGCAGGTATCTCCATTCAGACCCACTGAGCTATTTATTCGCGGCTTGCATCTGTATCACCACACTTCCTTAATCCCCATGGAATTGTGTAAACACAGGCCCTGGAAGGGCATGTTCTCCCACTTCCTCTATTTCAAGTGCATCTTGATTCTTCTTGCATAAAAAATGTTGGAGTCAACATAGGAAATCCCCCAAAAGTCCTGCTGGAATCTTGATTGGAATTATGTAGCATCTGGAATCAATTTAGAGCTAATTGGTATGGATAGTTGATCATTTAAAAATCCATGAATATAAAATCACCTCTTATTTTAGAAGATCTTCTTTAAGGATTTTCAATTAAGTCTAAAATAGTTATTGTTTTTCCATCAAGGGGGCAGTATATCTTTTGTTGCTCCTGTAAACGCTTTGTTTTAAAAATGGCATTTTTGAAGTCTATGTTGCTTGATTGAAAAATGAAACCTTAAAAAATGTTTAGAAGGGCTGAGCCCCGGTAGCATAGTGGTTGTGCACGGGACTGCGGCCCACTGGGATGGAGGTTCGATTCCAGCTCCATGGAGCAAAGGCTGGGCCTTCTACTCCCACCACCTGAGGGCAGTGATGCCCCCCTCCCCCCCAAAAAAATGTTTAGAAATGTGTTTACTTTTTACTCATCCAGCTAGATAAATTGTTATTTGTTTATAGATTCTATATAAACAAGATAACAATAAACAGGCATAGTGATTCACGCACAACGAAAGTTTTGTTTTTTCCTTGAATATTTGCAGACTTCTCTTTCTTTGCATCCTAAAGGGTTTCTCTCAATGGACAGCTTGCTGTGAGTGGGGACTGACTCAATATCAGTGGTCCTGGATTTGCTCTCTCTCCAGCGGGGCTGCTCAGGATGCATGATGGCACATCTGCCGTCACAGTCTCATTTTTGCAGAGAGGATAGGAAGAGCCAGCTCTCAAGAAAACTTCTGGAGGCTTAAGCACTACATGTTGTATCCTATTTTATTCTTTAAAATCACTTTCTCAGGAGCTCCTACAGATATTATAACAATCCATAATTCAATTAGATCAAGCATAATTGTACAATTGCTACCACCGTCAGTTTCAAAATATTTTCTTTCTTCTTGAATTCTTTGATATCAGTTTCCCTTTCTTTGCTTCTCTCCCCCCCCCCGGAAATATATCTATATCTATATATCCATATCTTACACCATCCAATGTATCCATTCATCTACCATCCTGTTTTTCGTTGCCCTTGAGTGGGGCTATACAGTTATCACAGTTTCAGTTTCTCCTCCCTCCCCCTTCCCATACCCTTAGGGAATCATTGCCCCCGTTACTGCTTCTGAAGTGTTATCGATCTTGGATTTCATACATCAAATAACCTTGATTATACAAACGAACATTCGCAGGTCGGACAAGATTAATGAGGCAAAACTAAGTCCATCTTAATAGTAAGGGGAGGGAATATTAAAGATCTAGAGGAGAGTTACATGTTTCCACAGTGCTATACTGCTCCCTGGAAATATACCGTCCATGTGACTCTTTTGTGAGGGAATGTCCAAGCATCCTGGAGGTGGGCTTTGGGGCTCCACTGTGTCTTATTCCTTCACGTCAATTTGATCGCTCGTTTTTGAAACCTTCTGCTACTGATTCCCATCGACACCTCATGACCACACAGGCTGGCGTGCTTCCTCCATGCAGGCTTTGCTGCTTATTTAACTTCAAACCTGTAAGACCCCAGATGCTATCTCTTTTCATAGCAGGCACCATCAGCTTTCCTGACCACAGGCGCTTACGCAACTTCAGCGAGGCGGGAAAGGTGAGCAACATAAATTGCCACATCATTAGAACAAACTGTCCTTGTCCTGTGTAGGATTTAAGCAAAGTCCATCTGCTTCTTTATTTACACACACACACACACAAATACACCAATCTTTATATAGTGACACATATATATCTACAGCGACACGTATAATTTTTACTTTCTTGTTCTTTCCTCCTGGGCCACGCTCATGTTTACCCATCGTTCACCTCTCAGGTACATTTCAATGGTTCAAACACCAGGAACATTGCACCCTCCTCACCATCAATTTTAGACCCCTTGCTATTCCCCCGCCCCTGTTGTTATTGGGACACCACTCCACTCGCCCTGTCTCCTCCTCTCCCAGGCTCTGCTGGAACCATCGGAGCCACTGCTATCTCCTCAGGATTGCTTGTCCTGCCTATCCTATATAGATAGACACTAAAAGGAAAAGAAAAAGAGACAGAGAGACCATCACATAGTGCCAAGTCTGTTCTCCTGGCCCAGAGTAGAACAGTATCTCTGTTCAGCACTGAGCAGGCCCTGTTGTACGACATCAGTCCATTCCCCTTTCCTTTGGGGGAATCCGTCTCCCAGGACCCACTTACCTCAGATCCCTGGCACCCGTTGACTTCGCAGCATTCGTGTCTGAGGGGTGTGCCTTCTACAAGACCCCACTGCTCTTCCTGCAGTCCAGGATGGAGCCGTCTAGTGCCCCACCCCACTCTGCTGCACATTCACACTTTCACTCTGCCTCTTTGTGAACACCCCCCAACCAGTTCGGATGGGGTTCTGAGCACTGACCACCGCCTCCCCCGCTCCCCTGTCATGTCTGCTCTCCGGATTCCTCAGGGACTTCGTGTCTTTGCTCCCATGGCTCCCCCTCTGGTTTGCCCCCCCTGTGGGTGGGTCAGACTGGCAGCTCTCCTTCACTGTATGGTCAGTGCTGTCCACAGGAGCGCCATCGTCTAAGAAGGGACGTCATGTCATGAGCTGGGGCTGGCCCTGCAGCTGCTCTGAACGTTGCCCTCAAGGCCGGGTACACCAGAATGAGGACTTTCCTCTCTCCCTCTCTCCTGTGGGGATGAAACAGTACCCCCACCTTGGGTAGTGTAGTGCCCTGTCCCTCATTGCTGTCTTTTCTCTTCCCCAACCCCTCTGTGACCCTTAAAGGCATGGGGAGGGTGGGTGTGGGTGGGAGAGGTCTTTCAGCACAGGTGCGATCTGCGTCTTTGGATTTGGCCTGGCTCTTGACAGAGTGTCTGCTTCTCAGCCCGGGAACGGTGTGATATGTACATTTCCCCTGTGCCTGCTCCATTGTTTGAACCTACGTCAGTGGACTCGTGTTGCACTTGCCCTTCTGTGCTTGGCTACCTTCCCTCAGCATAATACAATATCAGCATACTATCCCCCAGCTCTTTCCACGAGACGAGATGCTTTATCTTTTCAGCATTGCTCTTCAGGGGTGTGTAGCCCTCCATTGTGTTGCGTGTTGTATTTTGTCTAGGATTTTACCTATAGATTCGTAGGTGCTATAAGCTTGGGACTTTTATTTACCACATTGACTTGGTGTTAATTCTGGTTATACATAAAGAGGTGAGAGTTTTTCTTTTTCCTTTGTTGGAATTAGGAAAATCAAGTTCTTGAAGATTTGATACTGCTTATCTGAAAAATTCTTTAGCTCAAGAGTTTTATTTTTTTGTGTTTTGTTTTGTTTTGGGGCATCACGGCCCTCTGGTGGGAGTAGGAGGCCCAGCCTTGCTCCTGGAGAGCTGCTGCTGGATGTGAACCTCCAACCCCGTGGGCTGCAGTCCCGCACATAACCACTACGCCACCGGCGCTCAGCCTCGAGAGCTTTATTACAGGTAGATTTAAAGCTTTTTTTAAATCTTAAATGTACAGTCAGGTAATAAGTGTGTGACCGCAATAAGCTCAGGGTAGTCAGGCCAATTCCGACTCACAGAGACTCTATAGGACAGAACAGAACTGCCTCCCTGGGACTCTCAAGCGGTCAGTCTTTACAGAGACAGATGGTCACAGGGTCACAGGGTCCTCCTGTCCTCCTGTCTGACCCCGTTCAGAATCTCACTTTGTGTTTGGTTAACACCCCTCCCCAGTCTCTCTCAGTTTAAAGCAGTTCTTTGGTTTTTCCTTGACCCTCCAGGTCCGGATCCTTCTGAAGATCGCAGACCTACCTGTCTGCAGCCAGTCCTTCAGTCGGGGTTTGCTGGCGCTTCCTCAAAATGAGCATCAGGAACTGCATCTTCAGCAGGGGCAGCACGGACGTGATGTGCTGGGCTCTCACGTGCCACCTGAAGCCCGGGGTACCGCCTTGGGCCACTCCTGGCCATGTTCACGCTGATTGCTTTTGTGGGGCTTTCACGCCTTCTCCACGGGAAAATCACGGCGGAAAAAGAGTCCATTTCCATCGGCGGTGAAAAAGCTTTTGATGGAGAAGTGCTTTGAGACTACAGAAATATCTTGGTCCTCATCAAATCCACCGTTCCTCTCTTTTTTCCTTCCTGTTAGTTTGGACATGTGGTTTCTGACTTCATTTCACAAGCTGTACTCTGGACTCATCATTATTATTATAGCCAACAGATGATCGATATATTAAAAGAATTGACGTAAGCATCTTCAACCTTAACTATCTGCTGAACCATCTCAGAGGGCTGTGCAAGTCAGTGAGATGTGTGTGCCTGTTCATCTGCAAAGGGTCCCGGGTCCTCGAACTCTCCCCCCCCCCCCCCCCCCCCCCCCCCAAGGAGTGTTTTTGTGTGTGACTCTCAGAGTCTTGTAGCCTCTTGATGGGTCCCTTCCCTTTCAGGTGCGTCTCCTTTGTGCTTCTGATCAAGGCAGCACACACCTCGTTGTGGCTGGTTTGAGTCATTCTAAGCTGGTGAGTGGCCGCTTCTGGTTCCACAGCTGTCTATCTGGCCTCCTTACATGCTGTGGCAGCAGGGCAGTTTCGTGGTCCACTTGTTCCTCCGTGAGAATGAACAGCAAGTGAATCGGTGTGAGATACAAGCGGAAACGAGATACTCCATCTTCTAAGAAGAGCTGGACTCTCGTTATTTGAATGCACAAACTCTCCCGGGATTGGCCTGTGGGAACTCCTTCAAGGTGCCTGGAAGCATCTCTCTGTCATGCTTGCCACCGTTGTGTACTTTGCAGCACCACAGGCTGTTTGTTTTGTCGGCTCATTTCATATTCCCCCCTCCAGCCCTGGAATGATTCCTCTCTAAAATGAACACCTTTTCTTCTTAGCAGCCAAGATCTGGGCAGCGGGGGGAGCTTGTTGCTTTGGGGGTTCGTTGCTCCGGGGCTTCTCAGTGGAGGGAGGTGGGAAGCACGTGCATTGCACCAACCATCTCCAACCCAGCACCCCAGGGTTCACTCCACGCATTCTCTTCCCCCTCTTGCCACCTTTGAGGTGGAGAGGAATTTCTTTATATGGCTCTCCTACCCAAGTCTCTGTGTCTCCCACCAAGTGATTGGGTGGGACTTTGCCATCCTGGGCCACCAGGGTGACAGACGAGCCGTCTTTGGAAGCAGCAGTAGAGGTGGGAGAAATCCTGAGGTCCTTGGTGAAGCACAGTCAAGGTCTCTGTCGGAGTGGTAGAGGGCCCCGAGACCACACACATCCGAGGTTTTGGCAAGGAGACCCTGGGGAACAGCCCTCCTTCCCCACCAGCCAACATCGCCTGGATCTCCAGCAATAGCTCTACTTCCTTCTGCTTCACCGCATCTCGTCTCAAGAGGTCACTGTTATTGAAGTCTGTGTCAGTCCGGGTAGACTAGAAAAACAAAATCATAGACACATATATGGATATAAGGGCATGGTTTATATACAAGAGGAATAGGTAATTAATTAAGCATCCCAACCCAGTCCAGTTCAAAGTCACAAGTCCAATATTAACTCATATGGCTGATATCAGTATATAAAGTCTCCTTCTGACTCATGAGTCACAGGCCAGTGGGTGCAGGGTCCTGGTGCTGGCAGGGGTCTCCCCATGGCGCCTCGCTTCCAGGGCTCAGGGTCCATCAACAGCATCCAGTGGTGGCAGAAGCAACTCAGTGCAGACAGGGGTCTCCACGTGGCTTCTTCAGCTTCAGAGGTCTGGTTCCATCAGGGCAAAGCCGTGTGGCTTCTCCTCCGGCTCCTCCAGCTCCTGGGATGCTGCCATCTTGTCTTGTCTGTGATTCATCGTCTTGGAGACTAACTCCCAACAACTGGGGAAGATAGCTTCTCATCACCATGAGGGAAATATCGCGAGATTTCCCAGAAGTCTCAGGAGAAAGTCATGCCCACACGGAGGCCTCATTGGCTACTCAATGGCTATCTCCACCCCTACATCTCAATCATGAAGTTAGCATAAGCACATGACCACCACAAAGTCTGATTCTTCTGCTGATGTGCTGGGTGTTAAACAGGCTTGTGGTGGCCGTTGTGGGCCTGACCCCCCTCGCCTACCTCCTTAGACCAGACATCTGGCTGATGCAGCCCTCCCTAACCTTGCAGCACGCTCTGCGTACGACCCGCTCTGCACTCTGTCAGGACCCGGACATGCCGTCAACCTCCAATCCCCTATTACCTTACCTTAAATGAGCACCAAACACCCTAACTATGTACCCCAGGCTATACAAGGGAAGCCACGTTCCCACTGGGCGCTGCTCTCTCAGCCCCAGGCCTCGCAGACCGTGGGACCCCGCCCGAGCTAAGTACCTCCCCAATAAAGGCTTGCTTCTCTTGTGATTAGGTTCCCATTCGTCTCCGATGGGGCTCTCCATCTTACACGGGGCCTCAGTTTCCTCATCTGGGAAACGGGCAGAGGTTGAACGTCTATTCTAAGACCCTCTCTTAGCTCTGCTGTTCTAGATCAACTGCTGGCAGACCTTTGAGACGGAAGAGGCAAGCCTGTCCCTCACAACACTCCAGAAATTATTCCAGAGCCCCAGATACATACGAACAAACAAATGACATCGTCATCATCTGAATCACATCCTTCAACACGGGTCAATTTGGCTCCAGAGTCATATACACGTCATGAGAGAGCCGCCCAGGGCCCCCAAGTCGGGGGGTGTCGAGCCCTGGTCTGGCTCGTCGCCTTTCTGGCCCCTGCCCCCTTTTCCTCACGGTCTGTTTGTCATCCACCCTGTCTTCTGTCTCTGTTTCCCTCAGGGCCTCCCAGCCTCTCCTCCTGGTTCCTACGTTGTGATCGCCCTCTCTGAGCATCTGCTGCCTGTCTTAACTTTCCTTTGCCTTCCCCTTCTGGTTCTGGTTCCTCCGACTGTATGGTCTCTTTCCCGATTGTTCTCTTCTCACTCACGACCTCTCCCACGGCTCAATTGTACTTCTTCTCACCTGGCACGGACCTCTCAGCCGTTTGCCAACACTAAGGTTTTTGGGTACTTTCCTCTGCCCCACCCCACTCCTGGGCCAGCCTGGAACAGGCAGCCACGTAGCATGTCCAGAGCCAGGCCCTCCCTGCAATGGAAGCAGCAGCTGTGCGCCTGGCCCCTGCATGCTGCTTGGACTGGCAGTCGGCCTCTACCTCCAGGAAGGCTCTGGGAGTCGTCAACATGGCGCTGAGACACATTGTGCTGGGGGATTCCTGCCAAGCCCCAACCCAAAGAGGGGCTCACAGCACCATCACCCTACATGTGGCCACGCCCATATGCACACATCACGCACTGACTCTTAGGCACCCTCTAGTATAGGGTGGGACTGCCCCCTGGGGTCTTCAAGGCTGAACTCTTTTTTTTGGGGGGGGGGCATCACTGCTCTCTGGCAGTGGGAGTAGGAGGCCCAGCCCCACTGCTGGAATTGAACCTCCGTCCCAGTGGGCCGCAGTCCCGTGCACAGCCACTATGCCACCGGGGCTCAGCACAAGGCTCGAGTCTTTACAGAGGCCAGCTGCCTGTCTCATCTTTCTCCCAGGGAGCAACTGGTGGCTTCAAACTGTTGACCATTCGATTCGTGGTCAGGCACTTTACCCACTGCACTGAGGGAAATCGACCTGCTGATGGATGAGCACCTGACTTCCTTCCATGGACTCAAAGGTTCGGCACCTTGCAATTCGAGGGTCCAAGTGTCCAACCTTCCTATCGGCACCGGGCGTAGCTACCGCCCCATAAGAGCCTCATGGACACTGGGGGACGTAGGCTCAACTGTCCCCAGGTGATCAGGAAGAAAAGAAGCCCTCACAAGGTCAAGCAGAAGAAGAATACTCCGCCTAGCCAGGTCCAGCTGCTCCTAGGGTCCTCTACCGCCTGTGACAGCCTGACGGCGGACACTGGCATGGGGTGGAGACTGAGAAAGGCCTCCCAGTCAGGTCACTGACCGCTGTGCCTGTGCCTGGGAGAGGTGCGGCAGACAGAGCGTGAGTCAGACGGTCTCAGGTCCCTGTAGGGGCCACGCTGACGTCGGGTTTCTGGTGCCCGACGTTATGGGGTGGGGGCAAGAGATGGAGCCATCCCTTTAGAGGCTGAGTCGGGCAGGGGTGGGGGTGGGGGTAGGTCACATCACTGGAGTGCTCTCCCACCCATAGAGCAGGAAGGCAAGAAGACCCCAAAAGTGGCGGCTTAGGGGTCAGAATGGGAGTAAGAGCTGCCTGTTTGCAGGAGTTGGGGAGGGGGAGTTTCTGGGCGCCAAGGAGCTGCCCCTCAATGCTCACAGAGCCCCAACCCCACAGCCGTGAGTCAGCCCTGACTCACACCAACCCCAGAGGACGTCTTGGGAGGGATTCCTCGGCTGCAATCCTTGCAGGAGAAGATGTCCCAGCGGAGTGGCTGGTGGGCTCAAAGTGCTGTATTTCCATTAGCCACCAGGCGCCTCCTGGCCTCTCTCGTGTTGGGGCAGAGAGGGCTACTGCCCTGGTGTCCACCTCCAATCTGGAGTCCCCCTGGAGCACTGGGTGGTGCTGTGCGTGGGGGCCCTGGAGAGTAATCGCCCAGCTCTTCACACAGAGCCCTTCCTCCCAGCGTGCTGGCTGGGCCCCCATCTGACCAAGGGGTTCCCTTCCTCAACCCCCTTTGACTCCTTCCCTCCTCCTTGTTGCTGGTCCCCATCGCTGCCAGCCTGCGCTCCATATCTCTGCTGAAGTGGAAGTGAAGACAGCGGGAGAGTTGTCTTGGGCCAGTAGGTGGGCAGAGGGGAGGGGCTAAGACCCACAGGTCCCAGGGCCCCAATCCCAAAGCACTTGCTCTGCCTCCGGGGCTCCCTCTCCTGGGGTGCAGTTCCTTGTCCCTCCCCCCAGGTTGTGTGCAGGGGCCCTGGCTCAGTCACCCTGCTCTCCCCAGCACTGGGGACAGAACCACACAGAGCAGAGATTGGAAAACGCCAAGATCCTGCCTCCGAAAAGGATGCTTCTGGGGCTCCAGACAAGGACAGACCTGGGGCAAGGGCTGCAGGTGTCGAAGGCTATGGGTATGCCCGACAGTGGGCAGCACCTCATGGTCTCCGGAGCAGTGCCGGCAGGAGCAGTTTGACCTTGGACATCCACACCCCCCCGCTCCCCACGGGCCGCAGCACCACCACGAGGCTAGAGGGTAGTGTATGAGAAGACAGAGGGCAAACTCCCATCCCCCTATGGGGCTGCTAGCCAAGTGCTGGCAGTGCAAACCACACGGAGGTGCCTCGGAAGTTAAGCCAGGCCACCTGCTGGTGGAAGGTCAGGGCTTTGCGCAGTCCAAGAAGCAGTTCCATCCCAGGCACATGGCGTGCCTGTCGACCAGAATGGGCTCAACCTTCCTCCCCCCACTTCAACCCCCCACAATAGTCTCTGCCAGTCACCTTCTCAAGCAGGGACCCAGCACACAAGGCAGACATGCTTCCGTCTTGGGGTCAGGGGTCAGGGTGCAGGCCAGCCCTTCCCTTCCTTCTTGCTAGTTTGTGTTCGGGGGACACGGGGGGACATGGAGAGCACTCGCTGAGGTCAGCATGTCCACTTGTTCTAGGGAAATGGGAGGCTGGCTTTCTCTCTGTTTTGGCAAAGCTCTGGGCCATCAAGCTTGGACTTTGGAAAGCTGAGGCAATCTGAGCCAGGACGGATCCTTATACAACACAGCAGTCTCTGGGGCAGATTCACACCCACTGCTGGGGAGTGGTTGGTGCTGATGGTGGTGGGACAAATTCGACATTAGACTAATTTTCTGCAAGACTGAGTTGCACCTGGTCCAGCTGCTCAACTTGTAGTAGGGGTGGATGGGTTGGGGGGGGGGGAGAGCTTCAGAAAGTTTGTGGGAAAATAGCATCGCAAGATCTAGGAGTCACCCACCGCACTTTGGGGTGCCCCCTTGTATCTGGTATCCATTCCAGCAGGGAGGACGGCTCCCCTGACTCCAGGCTCTTGGAACTTGGAACTCCCAGTCGCCCACCAAGTTTGCATACTTACCCAGCCTAGTCAAGTTCTGCCGAATTTCCCCGTGGCGGAGCTGCACTTGATCCAGCAGTTTAGCATAGAAAAGTGTGAATGACTGAGTGAGAACGCAATTCCCCATGAGCTCTGTGAAACCCCTTTGTCTTTGATGGGCAGTTTGAGATCAATCACCGAAGCCTCTCTGGATCTCCGATGCCTCACCTGGAACCTTCTGGAGGTCTCCAGTGCTATCAAGCACCCCATAGCACATCTCACTTCATCCCCAGGACAAGTCTAAAGTGGAGATGGCCATGCATTTCCCCATTTTACAAAAGGGAATGAAGGACTCTGTCATTAGAAGGCTGGGCATGGGGGTCTCTTGCTTTAAGCCATTGTACTCCAGCCCCCCAGGGACTCTGCCTTGTTCTCTGCGGCCACAGAGAAGCTCTCACTGTGAGAGGCTAAGCTTTTCACAGCCTGCAAATGCTAGTCTGGGTCTGTCATTGGAGCCTTCGTGCCCTCTGCTGGAGAAGGCTAAAATACCAGTCCGACTCTCAGTGGGTAGATTATGATCTATTAAGCTATCTATTTCAGAAAGGCATCTATCCATCTGCCCAACCACTCATTCACCAATCTACTCACCCACCCACCCATCCATTTACTTATTTCCCACCCCTCCAAATATCCAACCACCATTTGTTCACGATCTGTCTATCTAACCAACCAACTCCCCATCCATCGACAAAGTTGTTAGGGCCCGTCCGTCCATCCCTCCCTCCGTCTCTCTGCACTCGCGTGACTTCTCCTTGCTGAGCTCCAGTTTCTGCTCTGCGTCAAGCCTGCAGAGACCTCGACGGCTCAGGAACAGGGGGAAGAAGCCCCTCATCGTGTCTCCCTTTCCTGTTAGCGGTACACAGACGGCCACATCTAAACACCCTCGATCCCCCTAACCTGAAGGACCCTTGTCCTTGTGGTCAGGCCCTGTCGGATCAGCTCGGATGCACCCTAGGAACCACAGAACGGGGCACTTCCTAGTCCTGTGCCCTCTCCCAAGGATCCCATTTAGCAGATAAGGAAACTGAGACTCAGAGAGAAGACGCAGCAGACAGCAGAACACTCTTTGGAGACAGGAACTGGCTTTAAGTCATGGCTCTGCCCTTTGCTAATCCCGCCATCTTGGAAGCAGTTTTTCTTTTATTTCCCCCTGCATCATTGCCCTGGTGGATGTAGGAAGCCCAACCTTGCTCCTCGAGAGCTGCTGCTGGATTTGAACCGTCCGTCCTGTGGGCCGCAGTCCCGCACTCAACCACAGCGCCACCGGGGCTCAGCGCTAGTTCTTCCTCTTTCTGAGAATCATTGTACTGGGGGCTCTTACAGCTCTTATCACGAGCCATCCATCCATGCGTTGTGCCAAGTACATTTGTACGTAGGTAGCTGTCATCATTTTCGAAAATTTTTTTATTTGAACCCTTGGTATCAGCTCCTCATTTTTCTTCTCCCCTCACCCTTCCTTCTGGACCCTTGATAATTTAGATTTGTTTTTCAGGTCTTACACCAACTGCTGTCTTCCGTCACCCACTTTTCTATTGTTCATCCCCTGGTGTGCGTGTGTGTTACATGTTGATCATTGTCATCGGTTCCCCTCCCCCTCCCCCCTCTTCCCCTTCCCCTTTTGGTACCACTACGCTCATTACTGGTCCTGAGGGTTTTGTCTGTTCTGGATTGGGAACGGTTCTTCAGCTCTGAGTCTCAGTCCCTCCTCTGTACAGTTAACAAAGTCAATTATGAGAAGGGACTTCCAGATCTTTGTGGGGAAATTCCATGATCTTTTCATTCGGTAAATGTTTTGAAGCCTCCTCAGGCTTACCGTGTGTATGCTAGGTGACACCTTTGAATTTGAGGATACAATGGATAGGACAGGAAAGCCCTCATTCCTCACAACCTTACTCTGCAAGGTTAGAGGAATGAGGCTTAGGATTCTTGGCGGGGTAGCGGTTATGTGTTGGGTTGCTAATCACAAGATTGGCAGTTCAAAACCCCCGGCTGCCCCACGTGAGAAACACAGGGCTTTATATGCCTGTAAAGAGTTGCAATCTCAGAAGCCCACAGGGATAGGTCTACTCTGACCTATAGCATTGCTGTGAGTGAGATTGGACTCGATGGCAGTGAGATTGGTTGATTGGGTTTGGGTTTGGCCACAGACTTGCGTGGAGGCTGGCCTGGGTCAAAAGCTAGCTGGTTCCTGGAGACTATGAGCAGATTTTCACAAACTCAGTCAGAGGGCAATGCTGACTGGTCACTATCTTCACTGGAATAAATCGCCGTGGTCCTTGGCAACCAGTGTGCAGCTGTGGGCCTGGCACACGTTTCATTTTTCGCTCTTCTCAGCAAGGAGATCTCATGGTGGGTCATATGTTGGGCTGTTCATCACAAGGTCAGCTGTGTGAAACCACCAGCTGCTCTGCAGGAGAAAGACAGAGCTTTCTGCTCCCCGAAAGAGGTCGCCTTGGAAACCCACGGGGGAAGGTCTACCCTGTCCGATTGGCTGGCTTTGAGTTGGCATCCATTTGAGGGCAGTGAGTTGACCTTCAAAGAAAATTTAAACCAACAAAGAGCAATGGTTTGTTGATAGTCCGCCTTTTGTCCTGAGAGCCATGCCAGTTCTCCATCTTCATGCACAAAACTCACAAAGAACAAAACCCCAGGAACAAAGCAAACTCCAATGTCATTGAGCCGATTCCAGGTCGGAGGGACCCTGGGAGACGAGTGGTGCTGTGTGCGGAGAAGTCTCTGACAGCGCCACCAGGAGCCCCATGCAGACCCCACGGCTGGAACCTGCCCCCGCCTTTTCTGGGGACCACTCACCCATCTGACTAGCTCCTGCTCCTGACTGTGGAACGCCAATGACAGCGCTGTTTGCTCTGACAGTGTGAGCTGGGTGTTTTCTGGTCCCCCGAGCTATAAGCCAGAACCTGCCTAGCGTCTCTTTAATAAAGTGCAAGGGGTATAGAGGACACTGAAACGAACAACTCAGGACCCCTCTATTCCTACCCCTATCGCCATGAGCACGTGCCCGTGAATGCACAAGGTGGGGGTGGGGGGTTCGTACTCCAGTCTGTGGAGGAGGAAAAGTGGAGGCCTGACTCCCGGGCGGAGGCGCACAGGCTGTGGGGACCACGGAGAAGCAGGTGGCACCTGCATCTCAACCCACCGGTAGGCAAGACAAGTGGAGCTCAGAGAGGCAGAGACTCATCGAAGGTTGCTCAGCGATGAGTTACGGCTCGGGGGTTGTAAACAAGGTCTGCAGACCCCTGGTGGCTCCTTCCATTTAAACAATAAAGGGCCCGGCAGAGACACTGTGGTGTAAGTGGTTGAGTGCGGGACTGCGGCCTGTGGGCTTGGCGGTTCAAATCCAGCGGCGGCTCTCAGGAGCAGTGCTGGGTAGCTCCCATGACCGCCAGAGGCAGTGATGCATCTCCCCTGCCCCCAAATAAAGGGCCTAGCGATTGTTGGTGGCCCTAAGTGTCTAAGACGAACCTTCCTTCTTATAACGGATTATAGTGTGCCCTGCCCCAATGATATGCTGCAACCCCAACCCCCAGAACCCGTGGACGTGGCCTGGTTTGGAAATGAAAAAAGAGCAACAAAAAAACAATCGCACTGTCATCAGGTCAATGTCGATGGAAGGACAGGGTCAGGGTACCGTTGTGAACTTCTGAGACTGTAAGTCTGTGGGGTACTGGCCTCCACAATCGAATGGGTCCAAGGGGCTGCTGTGTAATCGAGGGGCAAAATTAAAAAGACATCAGACAAGATAAAGCATGCGAGTGCTCACCTCCGGGACCGTCAAGACCTCAGGGACCAGCGCGGCGCAGAAAGAGCGAATATATTTCCAACCAAGGCTAATGGAGACTCCAGGGATGCACCAGTCCCCCTAATTACAGGTGAGCACTTGCGTAACAGGAAGGGGTGGTACGTCAGGCATACGCATGACAGGAAGGCATACAGGTAACAAGATAGGCAGGCTTTAGACCCTAGAGCCGGGGTGCTCAATACATTGATCGCAATCTACTGCTCGACCACAAATGCAGTGTGTGTACAGCACATGGCATTAAAAAAATAAACGTAAGCCTACCATCAATCCCGTCACCGAACTGATGTACAGCCCAGCCAATCAGATGCAATCTTAGGTGTCAAATGCATGTGCAAATAACTGCGCTAAGTGCATTTGTGAATAAATGTAATAAATAAAGACAAATATATATCTGGCAGTTTGTAACTGGCAGATCATTTTGACTTGATTGTTTTATAAGTAGCTCTCATGCTGAAAAAGTGTGAGCACCGCTGCTCTAGTCTAGGGAAGAGAGCAGTCTAACCTTGGTCGTCCGGTGTTGGCTTGACCTTAGGTGTCTTTGGGCTCTCCTTCAGGGGAACAATCCATTATTCTTGTCTGAGGGGATTGGGCCCTACTTAGGGTGAGTCAGACAATAGGGGGTGATTGCCTTCGTTGGCTGACAACTTTCACACAGATAACCTTTAAGCACTTGGCATAACCAAGGGCATAGCCAGTGATCATTTAGGTTTGGCAGATATTATGGAGGGACAACTTGGGGAATAGCTTCTATTTTCTACATAACCGTATGGAAATAGAAAGCCCAGTCCTTGTCCGAGGAGCGCTTGGTGGATTTGAACTGCTGCCCTGGCAGTTAGCAATTCCAACACATCACCATTCTGCCACTTGGGCTCCTTTGTTGGGAAATAGGACCCTGGAGAACAGCAGCGGCTAGCAGGAGGCCACATCAGAGTGTGTGTGTGTGTGTGTGTGTGTGTGTGTGTGTGTGTGGTGTCCTTACGGATGAGGAAGGGGGCCAGACGCACGAGGAAAGAGGACCATGAGATGACATAGGCACACACAGCCATGGGAAGTTAGCAGAAACAAATGAGACAGGTGGCCTCCAAGGGCCTTCGAGGCCAACCTCCTGCTGACTGACACCTTAGATTTGAACTTGAGAACAGTGAGATGATCTGTTTCTGTTTTACAGCTACCTGCCCTGTAGTTTCCTGGTACAGCAGCTCTTCTTTTTTAATTTTAATTTAATTTTATTGGGGGCTCTTACAGCTCTTATCAGAATCCATACACATATCCATGTGTCAAGCACATCTGTACATATGTTGTCATCATCTTTTTCAAAATATTTTCTTTCTCCTTGAGCCCTTGGTAGCAGCTCCTAATTTTTCCCCTTCCTCCCTTCCCCACCCTTCCCCATGAAAATTTACAAATAATTTTTTTTTCATGTCTTACACCGACCCCTGTCTCCCTTTACCCACTTTTCTGTTGTCCGTTCCCCTAGTAGGGGGGTGTCAAATGTCAATTATTGTGACCTGTTCCTTCTTACTCCCCACCCCTTTCCCTACCCTCCTAGGATTACTGCTCCCCTTATTGGTCCTGAAGGATTTATCTGTCCTGGATTCCCTGTGTTGTGAGATCTTACCTGTACCAGCCTACATGATCTGCAATAGCCAGATTTGTAAGGAAGAATTGGGGTCAGGATAGTGGAGGGTGGGGTGGGGGGAGGAATCATTAAAGAACTAGAAGAAGGTTGAGTGTTTCATCGGTACTATACTGCATCTCTTCCTTGTGGCCCTTCAACAGGGGGTATCCAATTGACTACTGGTGGGCTCCACTCTGCCCTCCCCCTCATTCACATCGGTATGATTTTTGTTTTATTTTGTGTCTTTGATGCCTGATACTGATGCCATCGACACCTCATGATTACACAGGCTGGCATGCTTCTTCCATGGGGGCTTTGTTGCTTCTTAGCCAGATGGTCGTTTGTTTACCTTCAAGCCTTTAAGATACCAGATGCCATATCTTTTGCTAGCCAGGCACCACCAGCTTTCTTCACCACATTTGCTTATGCACCCTCTTTGTCTTCAGCAAGCGTGTCAGGGAAGGTGAGCATCACAGAGTGCCTTGTTAGTAGAACAAATTGCTCTTGTGTTGAAGGAGTACTTGAGTGGAGGCCCAATGTCCATCTGTTACCTTAATACTTTATAAATAAATATAAGTCCATAAACCAGTTTCCTTGTCATTACGTGTAAATATATTTACATATATACATGCCTGTATTTGGACCTCTCTAAATGTCCTTAGCCTCCCAGTTCTTTTCTCTATTTCTTTTTACTTTCCTCTTGTCCCACTAACATGTTCGGGCTTCATTTGAGTTTTGGTAATTCCTCTTGGCTACATAGCCCCATGGCCTCCCCCTCCCCAGTCCCCCTGCCAGTATCCTATGACCTCCTCGCCATCAATTTTAGATCACTTGTTTTTCCCTCATCCCTGGATTTGTTGACACCCCCCCTTTTTTCCCCCTATCTCCCCCTTTCCCATGTTCCTCTGGAACCATCAGCTCCATTTTTCACTCCTCCAGATTGTTCATCCTGCCTATTTTGTCCGATAGACACCCATTGACAATAATATGCATAAAAACAAAGCAAAAAAAATAACAAAAAATAAATAAACAGCAAAGCAGAACAAAGCAAATAGGTCTGTCCATTGACCTTTATGTGTGTTCTCCAGTGGAGTCTGCTGGAATGCAATGCCCTGACCCCAAAGTCCACGTTTGGTATTCTTCTTCAGGGACGTTGTTGCTCTATTCCAACTACACGTCCTTAGTGTCTTCCTCCCACCCCTTTCTCCTCCACCCTCACCCTTCCCGGGTCTGTCTCCCAAAATGCTTTGTGTCAGTGAGGGATGTCGTGTCTCAAGGTGGGACTGACCCTGTGATCCTCTCTGTGCCTTAGAATATTGTCCTCAGGACTTGGGGGCTGGAAGGCGCTCCCCTCCCTCTCCTTCCCTCTTCCTTTGCTCCTGATCAGACTCACCCCCTCTGAGCTTCCGTGTCTTCCGTGGTTATAGCTGCTCTGTCATCTCATACAGGCTCTTGAAGCAAAGCCAGGACAGGGATGCCAGGAACCTGCATTCTAATTCCGAGAGCGCCAGCGTGGCGCACTGAGCCCTCAGTCTGACCTGCAGGCCACCCAGCTCCTCACCAGCTCTGTGTCCATGGGCAAATGACCTCCCCTCTCTGGGCCCCTGTTTCTCTAGCTGCCACCTGAGAGGGATGATACTGGGGTGAGGATCTGAGGCGTGCCCTGCACAGCACCTGGCACAGAGTGGACGCTCCACGAAGCTGCTGTCGGCAATTTTCCCCCCTTCCTCCTTCCTGGGAGTTCCAGAGAGTCTGGAACTGTCCCAAGTGCTGAAAAATTCGGTAATCACCACACACTCCCCCCCTCTCTCATACGCGCCCCCCCACCCCCGCCGTTTCCCTTTCCTCTCCCCATAGCCCCCATTATTCTCCTTTCCTCATGGCTCTCCAGAGCCCTGGGTTCTGAGCAAATCTAATTTTCCAAGTGACTTCTCCAGGTCCCTGAAGGGAACCGGCAGGGAATGAGCTGAAGGGGAGGCATCCAGACAGGCATCTCAGAAGCTGACAGGCAGCGGGAACAGTGATCTTGCAGGCAGTCATAGGAATGAGGGCATCCAGGCCAAAGCCTGTCTGGAGAGCTTAATACCGGAGACCTTGATGCACGGAGCCTTGGGACTCACAAAGGGGACAAGAGCAAGTTGACACGCAGCATGGCAGGTGGGTCTGTCTGTGGGGACTGCGAAGAGGAAGGCCAAGGGCTCCTGTGACTCTGGCTGCAGGAGCTCAAGGACCCTGGCTCTGAAGAGAATACCCTACCCCTTCCCTGGGTTCCTACTGCCTTCTTTGGCCACTCACCCGGTGAAGGCCGCCAAAGGCATCTTCCTCTTCTGGGTGATGCTATTAGGCACGCACCGAGGTTGTGCCAGGCAATCTGTGACTAACCCCCAGGGTTCTTCTCCCTTGGTCTGAGAAAATGCAAATGGTGTGCCCAGGGTGCTGGCAAGATAGCCTAGGTGGCAGGGGTGGCAGACACTGGCAGCTCACACACTCACAGTTAAGGGTCAGGAGAGGGGATTGGGGCAGGGTCTCGGTTTCAGGGACAAACCTCCTCTCTGGTCACTTGCCTGGTTTCTGTTGGCACCTAGACCTCCAGGGTCCTTGGGGGCCAGCCGAGGGTCCCTGCAGAGAGGGGAGTGCAGAAAGGGGTGAGGACTCCACGGAGTAGATCAAGAGCTGGAGTTAAGACTGAGTCTGTACCTGCTCAGAGCTCTGCCCCTGGGGGCCTTGCAAGCCATCAGCTACAGAGCTCTTGGGTTGTGGGGCCGGAGGGGCCCCTGCTGTTCTTTGGAACCTGGGGAAGCCCACGCCTCCCCTTGTGCCTCATTTTCTCTACCCGTACAAGGAGGGGATGGTTGTCTTTGGCTGGCAAACAAGCTGGTTCCAGTGCCTATTTGGCAGTGACTTTTGACCTTGGGGAAGTCACTGTTGGGCCCAGATTCAGCGTTTTTCTCTGAAAAGGGGACAAAAGGTCTCTTCTGGGAGGACAGGCAAACAGCAGCTCACAGGGGGCTGGAGAGCAGACACGGAGGGCAGAGGTGGCTGCCGTTAGGGTGGGAGCAGCAGGTAGCTACGTTCTCGCCGGGGACCGAGTCCACTCTCTGTGAGCCCAGCACGTGCTCCACTGCACCCATCTCAAGGATCAGGGCTCTTCATCCTCCTGGCTGCTAGGAGACCCCCCTCCAGAGCTCCACAGCGGGAGACAGGAGGGTGCAGCGGGCCCCAGAGGAGCACTTCCACCCCCACCCCCCATCACATTCACCCGCAGAGCCCGGAACTGGGGCAGCAGCCTAGGCCCGCAGGGGCCCACAGTCAGCCAGCTGTGCAAACAGTCTTCTGTACAGAGGGGGAAGCCAGGGGCCCGGGGCGGGACAGGGGCAGGACGGGGGGCTGAAGCGCAGCCCTCTTTCTACTGCAGCGCCTCCCCCTTCGCCCAAAGATGATGGCGATGGTGATCAGGATTCCGTTTCAGACGTACTTACCACGTTCCCTACCCCACGGCAGACGTTAGGCACATGGCCGTCTCCATCATTATTCTGAAACTAAACATCCGTGGCCCCTGAGAGCTTTCCAGCTCAAAGCCACCCTCGGGTGCCACCGGGGAAGCTCTCCGCTCCATAGGCTTTCGGCGGCTGAGCTTTCAGGCTCTGTGGACCGCCAGGTCTTTCGTCCCAGGGGCCTATGGGTGAACACACCCTTGCAGTCTTCAGGGTGACAGCTGACTGTGTGAACTGTTTGCACCGCAGAGTGCCTGGACCAGGTAGCTTGTTCAACCCCATTTTGCAGGCAGGAAACGGAAGCGTGGAGATGTGAAATGGCTTAAGGTTGGTGACTTCGTTGGGTGACGTGGAGTCCACGTGGGATCCACGTGTGGCGGAGTGGAAGTGCCCCACAGGGTTTCTTGGTCGTTCTCTTAGAGAGCTGTCGGCCAGGCCTTTCTTCCGCGGAGTCCCATTGTCCAAATGCACTCCCTGGCCAGGGGCATGTGCAGGGAGTGAGGGGTGAGGGGTGAGGGACACCCTAGGGTGAAAACCATCTGCCGGTTTCCTTCTCCTTTGCCATCTTCACTATGCAGAGAGAAAGAATTGCTTAGCTGGACAGGAAGAAGGGAAGGTCTGAGATGGGGCAGTCCAGGTGAACTGTCCACTCTCTGACCCCAAGTCCCCTGGAGCAAACACAGCAGTGAGCTTCCTGTACCCAGGGGCCTCCAATGACCAAGGACACTAAGCTGACAGAGCCAAGTGCAGAGGGAGGATGCCCGGGAGGGCAGGAGGCAGAAGACAGCCTGTGGTCGGTGGGTGTCTGGACCCAGAGCGTGCCACGATGAACCTGGCCCACCTGGGAGAAGGGGGGAAGGGCAAGGTACTCGCAAGAGGTTGACACAGACTCACCAGCTCGGAGAGTAAGGAGAGCCTGTCCGCTGAGGACCGTGCCTGCCAAAGAATCATCTACACGGGGCCAAGTGGACAGCAGCAGTTCAGAAGACTGGACGGGAAGATCGAGGGGCAGTGAGTTGGTGTGATCGGTGGGAAAGCACTGCAGGAAAACCAAGAAAAGTCCCTTTGTGAGTTGATGTCGACTTATTACAACCCTTCTGGGCTGGACGGAATGGTCCCTGTGCTGGGGGTCTCCCAGGCTGTGGGGATGGCATGGGCTCAAGTCAGTGACAGCCACTAGAGTGACTCGATCACTACGAAGAGTCTTTCTTCAGCTATAACTGGACTGCCAGGATCCAACCTTGATTCTTTGATTGTAGTCCCGAGTACACATTTCAGCCCATCTCTAAAGGCAAGAGCTCATTTATCCTTTGTCTAAGAATTAAGCAAACGTGGATAAAGCAGGAAGCAAAATTAATGCTACTATTCTTTTTTTAAAAAATCATTTAGAGCTGAGCCCCGGTAGCATAGTGGTTGTGTGCGGACTGCGGCCCACTGGGATGGAGGTTCAATTCCAGCTCACAGGGGCAAAGGCTGGGCCTCCTACTTCCACCACCAGACGGCAGTGATGCCTAAAAAAACTAAACAAAAAAAATCATTTATTGGAGGCTTATACAAATCTCATCACAATCCATATATACACCCATTGTGTCAAACATATTTGTACATTTGTTGCACTCATCATTCTTTTTATTCTTCAATGTTTTATTGGGGGCTTGTACAGCTCTTATAACATGTAATACATTATTTGTATCAAGCATATTTGCACACATGTTGCCATATTCATTTCCAAATATTTCCTACTTGAGCTCCTGGTATAAGCTCCTCTTCCCCCCCCTTTTTTTTAAAGAATCATTTTATTGGGGGCTCATATAACTCCCATCACGATCCATACATACATCAATTGTATGCAGGCCACCTTTGCACACTTGTTGCCCTCATCACTCTCAAAACATCCTCCCTCCACTTAGGCCCTCAGTACCAGCTCCCCATGTTTCCCTTTCCTCCCCAACCCCCCCCCGAATCCTTAATAATTTACAAATTGTTATTACTTTTTCATATCGTACACTATCCAATGTGTCCCTTCACTCACTTCCCTGTTGTCCTTGCCCCAGAGAGGAGGCTACGTGTAGATACCTTTCTATTCTACTGTCCCTCCACCCTCCCAGTATCACCACTCCCACCACTAGTTCTGAGGGCTCATGTATCCTAAATCTCCCATGTTTGTGACTCCAGTGTACTTTCCCTGAGTCTAGCTGGATTGTCTGATAGGGGGTGGGAGGGAGCATTTGAGAACCAGAGGAAAGTTGCATATATTGCATCGTTACTATACTGCACCCTAACTGACTCATCTCCTCGCTACAACCCCTCTGTAAGAGGATGTCGCCTCACCTGTTGATGGGCTTTGGGTCCCCAACTGTTCTTCTTCTTTTTTTTAATGCTACTATTCTTTAGGGTTAGGGAGCCTTACAAGGTACAGCATTGATGATAACAGTTTGGTAACATTCCAGAAGAACAAATATGCACCGCAAAGCACATTCCTTATCATAAAAGAAAGGATGCCACAATTGACCACTACATCCCGGTTACCACAACAAGGTTAACAACAGCATGCAGATTACAGCCTCAGAAGGAACCATATGCAAACAAATGACATAATGAGGAATAGTCTAAACGAATTGTAGGGTCCTGAACCTGGGAACTTGAGTGTACAGTCTCACATCAATCACTCGTGGGGCTTTCTGCTGAACTGCTGAGGAAAATGGAGTTTCTCTTGCTGGTCTACCTCAGTCCCACCCCAGGGGAGTAGAGAGCCCCATCTTTCCCCAATTCAGAAAAGGAGGTGAGAATGGTGTGTAACGGGAAGAATGCAGTTGACGACACTGTATTGCATGTGTAGAAGTCGTCGAATCGGGGTGTATGTGTGTGTGTGTGTGTTGCTGTGCCGGGTTTCAACCGCAGCCAAAAGAAATAGAATGCACTGAACGGAAAATAGTGATAGGCAGAAAGAGGGGGGCTTATTGAACACCCTAGTGACCCAGTGTGAGAAGCTGTGCTGGGTGCTCCCCACCATGCTGCGTGATCCGCGCCATCACGCCATAAAGCAGGCTTTGCTCAGTCTGCAGAGTGGAGAAGGGAAGCCCGGCCCCAGGGCCTCCGCGGCGGCAGCAGGGGGCCACTGACAGAGTCTGGTTGGCGCTGATGTCACCAGTGTAGCAAGGAAGCGCTCGCCCCCTCAGTCTTGGCATGAGCATCATGAGGCTGTGGGCCTGTTCTGGAGAGGAGGCCGTGTGCCCAAAGCTGGGAGTCCATGCAGACCCTGGGTCAGAACTCCCTACTTACCAATGAGATTAGACCTCTGGCAGGAGCCGTAAAAGTACAAAAGGAAGTGTTTGGTGCTGGTGGGAAATGCCTGGTAGCACACTTTGTCTTCTTTTCCCCTCTTCCAGGGCTGCGGAGGGGCTTGGCCTCAGAAGGTTGGTGCTGGACACAGTCACACAGGGAGACCGTCTGCTGGTTCTGGAGTCAATGGGGGACCACCCTCAGTCTACCAAACAGAGCCTCTTTTCTGCCACGTCTCTCTGTAGTGCTTTGGGGTACCCTCCTGGAGGTTGGCTTTCTTTCCCCTCAGGCTTGGGCGATGGAAACCTTCACCCTGGGGGTCCTGGGACCCTGGGACTGTGACCCCATCTTTGCCCAGGCCCTGCCCAGTGTAGCTGCCCAGCTGGCTGTGGACCGAGTTAACGGAGACCCCAGCCTGTTGCTGAACTCGCAGCTGGATTCAGTGCTTCTTCCCACAGGCTGTGACGCACCTCAGGCCCTGGCCACGCTCCTGGCCCACAAAGACCGCATAGCTGCCTTTGTGGGCCCTGTCAACCCTGCTTACTGTTCTGCTGTGACCCTCCTGGCTCAAGGCTGGGGGAAAAGCCTCTTCTCCTGGGTGTGTGGGGCCCCAGAGGGAGGAGGGGAGCTGGTGCCCATCCTGCCTTCTGCTGCCCACGTGCTGCTGTCCATCTTGAGACACTTTGGCTGGGCCCGCGTGGCCATCGTGTCTGCCCACCAGGACATTTGGGTGGCCACAGCCCGGCAGGTGGCCATGACGTTCAGGATGCACGGGTTACCTGTAGGACTGGTGGCTTCTCTGGGACCTGGGGAGCAGGGGGCCACTGAGGTCCTGAAGCAGCTGGGCCGCGTGGATGGCCTGAAAGGTAGGGGTCCAGTGTCTTTTCTCCTGCAGGCAGTATGGCCCTCACCCTTGACCATGGCATTGCAAGGGCCTCATGTTAGCCTTGTGAGCAGTTGTACCAAGGCCCTCTCTCCACGAGTCACTTGCCCAGGTCACACAGCTTCCCAGTGGTGCCGCCGGATTCTGAACTTTGACCCAAATGTTGGTGGAGAAGTGGGAACTTGGGGGCTTTTGTTCTTGATCCCCACCTGGGAAAATAAAGGCTCTCAGAGGCAGGCAGATTTTAACCCCAGGAAGGGAGTTTGAGCCACCTGCATGGCTGTTGCCTTGTGCGCTCCATGGATCCGGGCACCACAGAAGGGGAGGAGGCCTGGTTTGGCCGTGGCCTTAAGGTCGCTCTGTCTGAGCCCTTCATCAGAGTCACTTTCTGAGCGGTGTCCCTGTTTTCACTGTCCCAGGCATGGCGTCCCTTCCCAGGAACGGGGCTTACCTGATAGCGCGCCCAAAGGTTCGAAGGCCAAGTCTTGCCCTCCTGGCTCCCTGGAGCGATCTGACTGTACTTCCTCCTGGACAGTTCAAACCCATCCGGGGCTATGAGGAACCGAGATCGAGTCATCTCTGCCCATGACGACGAACACCCCCAAACCCACTGCCACCCCGTCAGTCCTGATTCACAGAGACAGAGCAGAGCACCCCTCTGGGGTTCCAGGACTAAACCTTTATGGGCACTGACGGCTTCACCTGTCTCCCACAAAGTGGTTAGTGGGTTTGAACCACAAACCCTGAGGCTAGCGTTCAAGCAAAATTAATCTAGAAACTCTCTGGAACCTCCCTACCCTGTCCTGTGGGACCACTAGGAGTCAAAGTCCCCTGGACGGCACCGACTGGTGACACGCTTCCTGCCCGGTGAAGCCTACAGGTCTGTCCATGTGCTCGGGGGAAACAGACCCAGGTGTGCAGGGTCTGACACCCTTGGGTCGGTGCCGATTCATAGCCACCCTCTAGGGCAAGATGGAGTGTCCCTCCTCCCAATGGCACCTCTCTGCAGGAGTGGAAGGCCTCCTTTTCACTCTCCTGGTGGTTTCAAACTGCGATGAACAGCCCCACATGTAACCAGGACCCCTCACCGAGGCTAAATGTGCTGCCTTCTATGGCCCCCATTTAAAAATCACTGATACAAACACCTGTATGTCACACTGGAGGGAGTTGAGGCCTGGGGCTGTGAGGAAGGGCGTGGGGTGGGGTGGGCAGCAGGTCAGGGTCCTGGGGCCAGTACGTGAGGGAGACCATAGTAGAGACTGAGAGAGGCCTGCTGTCGGCTCAGGGAGCTGCTTCATTGCTCAGAGCCCCGGTGTCCAGGCGGAGAGAGGAGATGGCACAAGTACAGTGTGGCTGAGCATTCTGGAGAGCCACAAGTCCCTGAGCTCCGCTCTGGCCAGGTTCCGACACAGGGGCCTGGATGTCCTGAGTCTGGCAGAGGAGACAGGTGTGCAAACCTTCCCAGCACCCTTGGAGGATGGACGAGTGGCTCATCTGTCTGGGGCTTGAAAATGAAAGGTGACTGCAGACCAAGAGAGGGAGGGAAGGCGTGTCAGGCTGAGGGATGAGGGTGCGTGCTGGTGGTGGGCAGTTCACTTCTGCCTGGTGACTGGGACTGGGACGCCTTCTCCCCGGTTCTGGCGCTCGGCAGGGCAGACTAGATCGGCACCTGCCTGAGTCAGAATCTCACGGTCTCACCTCTGACTGGCTGTGTGACCTCAGGCAAGTCACCACACCTCTCTGTGCTAGCGTTTGTCTTCTGGAGCCAATCCAAGCCCCTCTGGGTGGTGGGTGCACGGGTCAAGGCGCTCAGCTGCTAATGGGAAGGGCAGGGCTGGAGTCTGCCAGAGACATCTCGGCTGAGAGGTCTGGCTACTTCCCCAGACCCAGCCTCGGAGAGGCCCTGCTCCACTGTGACTCCAGCAGGGGGGAGTTGGCATGAGCTGGCATTGCCCAGAGGGCATCTGATCTTGCTAGTTGGTTTCTTTGGCCAGGGCGGAGGAGAATACTCTGGCTCATGGCTGTTAGACCCCGAGGGAGGTATGTGGTGACACCCTGGCCTCCAGTAAGGGTTTTAAGCCGGGCATCAGCCCGTGTGGGCTTGAATCCTGGCTCTGCCCACACAGCGGGGTGACACCCTAACTTCTTTGTGCCTCCATGCCCCCTCTGAGACCTTAGACACGGTGGCACACCGACCTCTTTGCCAAGCAAACCCATTGTCTCGGGTCCACTCTGACGTGTGGTGAGCCTGTGGGTCAAGGTGGCAGCTCTCCCACACTTCCGAGGCCGAAAATCTTGATGGAAGACCTACCCTTAACACCCTCCCCCGTGCCACCAGGGCCCTGTGCATAGCTCTTAGGGCTGCTGTGGTCCTGAACGACTACGAGTGGTCACCCTTTGGGACAGATGATGTGGGCCATGGCCGGAGCCACACGGATGGAGGGAGGGTGAGAAGATGGTCGCCATGATGGTTGGCCAGGCTGGGAGGGCTGTGTTGTTCCAAACGTCTTCTCGGGCAGAGATTTTTTTTTTCATAAGGATGAACCATGATGTGGTGGCCTTGGCTGTTACTGCATCAGAAAGGGTGATGGAGGGGAGGCAGGGCTGGCCAGCAGAGAGGAGGCCTGGCTAGTCCAGAGTTCCAGGCTCAGAGAGGACCTATGGGAACAGGGCCTGCAGAGTGACCCTCCACCATCTCTGTCCCCAGCTGTGGTGCTGTGCATGCACTCGGCGCTGCTGGGAGGCCGGGAGCAGACGGCCTTGCTGAGCCTGGCGGTGGCTGCAGGCCTGGCCGACGGGCGGCTTGTCTTCCTGCCCTATGACACGCTGCTGTTCTCCCTGCCCTATCGCAACCACTCCTACGCGGCCCTGGGGGACAGGGGAGCCCTGCAGCAGGTCTATGACACTGTGCTCACCGTCAGCTTGGAGTCCGGCCCCACCCACGTAGAGGGCGAGGGGACTGCCCTGTTGGAGCCGGAACAGGTCAGTGTCGACCCTCACACGCCCCCCCTGAGAACCCCTAGTGAGTGGGGCCCATGAGCAGGGGTGCACAGGCTCCCCATCTGGCCACCCAGCCAGCCAGTCCCACCTCCGCTGTGGGCACAGGACCTGTCCGTCTCTTGGTACGATGCCTGCCTCTCTTCTGCTCTGTCTCTCTCGTGTCTGTTTGCCTGTCATTCTTTGCCTTCTTTGTTAATTCCCCTCTCTCTCCTGCTTCAGTTTTCTTCTGGAATTGCCTCGGTTCCTCCTCTTCTTCCTCCAGGTCCAGCTGCTCTTTCCCTTTGCCATGGACTCCGTCTCCTTTCCCTGCATCTCCCCGGGCAGCAGTGTGGGTGGGTGGGGGCTTAGGGGGTCTTTCTAGAGTCACTGCGGTGGGTGTGAACATGCCAGGGGGCAACGGGGGATTTAGTGAACCAGAGTCTCCCTGGCACGTCTGCTTCTCGGTACTCAGAGCACCACCGTGTCTGAAGGAGACACGTGGATGCCGATGGAGGGCCACCCATCAGGCATCTGGCAAACGTGTCTGGAGTCCCTGCCCAGTGGTAGGTGTCAGGGACCCAGTGACGGACGAGGCAGGCCGGTCCACCGTTCAAGGTGCTTCAGTTCTATTAGAGGCAGGCGGGCAATAGCCATGAACTAGACAGGGTGCAAGGCTAGCTCGCGGCCAGGATGGAGTCGAAGTGAGACAGACTGGCAGCCCTCCTGAGGAGGAACATTCTCTTGAGCTGAGATCGAGTGCTGGCGGCAGCTAGGTGAAGACCTGAACACGGATTGAGCTGGAGACAGAAAGGGCAGGTGCAAAGGCCCCAGGACAGAGCGCACCTCCACGGCTGGAGGAGCAGGTATGGGTGTCGGAAGTGATGCACGAATGGATCCAAGAGGGAGGAACCAGGCCCCCCGAGACAAGTTGTTGAGGGCAAAGTATCCGAACTGAAGTAAAATGAGGGATAGCGGGTTTCAAGTGGGACGTCATTTGGTTTTCTAAAGTCCCCTTGACTGCCTCATGGGGGTGATCTGAAGAAGGCCAGGCGAGGCCAGGGGCCTCTTAGGAGGCCCCTGTGGTCCAGGTCACCAGGAGATGGTGAGTGAGTGGCTGAGTTGGGGATAGCTTTGGAATTATAGACAAGAGGATGTGACTCTGAACTGCAAAAGAACAAAGGTCATTGGGGTTCACACCTGGGGTTTGGACTTGGGGGCCCCAGGGGGGCTGGCAGCTGTGTCTCCTGACATGGGGGAAACGGAGAAGCATTCATTGTGTGAGGTGAGAGCAGGATCTCTGGTTGGGGGTGGGGTGGGGGTGTTGAGTTCAGTTTAGATCCCTGGGAGACGTCAGAGCTGATGGTGGTGGTCACTGCCATGCTGGTGGCCACGGAGACAGATGGGGACTGGGTTGATGGTGGCTCTGAAGAAAAGTGCGTGCATGTGTGTGACAGCAGGCCCAGCCTGTGCCATGGGGCTGGGACCTTGTCTTCGGCAGGTGTCCCCGCTCTTCGGAACCATCTATGATGCCGTGATCTTGCTGGCCCATGCCCTGAACCGCTCGGAGAGCCAAGTGGTGGGACAGTCAGGGGCCCGCCTGCGGAGCTACACAGGGGGTCTGGACGTGGAT
>PVJH01016564.1:0-50241 GCA_004026705.1 Nesogale talazaci
AGAGGGGACTCCTGGTGCAGGGATGTGTGTGTGGCGGAGGACACAGCAGGGCCAGAGGTCCGGTCTGGAGAAGAGAATCAATTTCTGCCTTGACGGAGCACCGGGCCCCCAGAGCCCCCAGAGGTAGGTAGGTGAGGAGAGCCTAGAAAGCCTCCCATATCCATCTAAGGAGAACCCGGAAGACTCAGTGGAAGAGTGACATCCATGCTGGGGACAAGGCCCAGAGACAGAGAGGGGCCAGGGGGCCCTGGTAAGAGACAGCCTGCAGGGTGGGAAGGAGGAGGGAGTGGGGGCTGACGGTGAAGAGCACTCCCTTGAGGCCCGTTGTGGATACTGGTGCCATCCATGACCTGACGTCAAGCTCTCCAGCCCGAGCCCGGGGCCGAGCAGAGTCACAGTGGAAGACTGTGTGTATCTCTGGGCTCAGCTTTCTCCTCCGTAAAGCACCGGGGAGGCACTTCAGTTCAGGGGTTCTCCAAACCCGCCCTGAGATCCAGCCCACATCTGCATCCTTCTAACTGCCAGGAGGTCACGAGTTCAGCCCTGGCCTCTCTGGGAATCCAGCCCTGTGGCGTCAGTGGCATTTCCCCTCAGAAAAAGGAAATGAGTTAGCGAGCACGTCACCAGGAAAGGAAAGCTCAGGGGGCCCCGCCCTCTGCAACCCCGTGCTCCCCAGCTTCAGCCCCGCAGGGCTCACGGGGGCCCTCCATCTGAAGCTGGGTGCAGGACCCAGAAATGTCACGCTGCAGACAGAGGCATTGTCACAGTGGGCGGGGGCTGCCAGTCTCACCTCTGACTTGTCAGCCAGGCGGGGGGCGCCCGGCAGAGTCAGCGCCTGCCACACTGCAGGGTCGTGCTGTCAGCAAGACCCTAAAGCTGAACTCCTTGTAAGGGAGTCAGAGAGGAAAACCCATGTCCTGGCTCCATGGCCCGTAGAGGCAGACGGCCCTGGGCACCTGCCATGCTACTCGGCTCTCAGAGATCCCTGTCCCTGGTGGGCACCCCTCGCCAACAGCCAAGATTAAGCATCTCTCCGAGCATTTCTTCCAAGGCTGCTGTTGTTGGGGGGAGGGGAGAGAAGGAAAGCAAGCAGGTTGTGTTGGTCCCTCCCCTCCAAAAAAAATCGCTATATATGTCACAACTGAAAGATAAATGTCTTAGTTAAATTCCCCCCCCAAATCACTGTATATGTCACAACTGAAAGATAAATGTCTTAGATAATGTCAATAGAGAAATGTCTATTGAATAAATTATTCAATAGAATTCTTTGTCCCAAAATGAATACACTCGGCATTTTCAGTAAATCAGGCATTTGGAAAGTCAATTCGTCGGCCCACTGAGCGTCAACAGAATTGTTTTGAGGTCCTTGGCAGAGAGGCCCCACGGAACCCACCATCACCCCTCCTCTTGACTACAAGACCCTAAGGGGCAAAGCCCAGGTCCCTGGCATCCCTGCCTCCCAGCTCCCAGAGGTGGGCCTGACATCCCGAAGGTGTCAGGTGCCCCTGCATCGCTGATGTTGAACCTGAATGCCCCCAAGGGCTGGGGAGGACCACGGGAGATGGGTTGGCAGTGGGAGCCCTGATCACCCCTGAGGCGGTGAAGGAAGCGCGTGGAAAACCCCTCACTGTTCTCTGATGGCAAAAGTCAGCTCGGCTCGTACTTTCCGCTGTGCCCCCCGCAGGGCGGGCGTCTGGCTCACCCTCCCACGCACCCAGGGGCTGGGGTTTTCAGGTGAAGTAGCTCGAGGTGTTTGTGTCTCTGCACCTTTGCAGAAGGGCTGGGTAGCCAGGGAGCTGACGTGACGGTCTGCACGCACACCGCGTAGGGTGGGTAAGCCTGTGCGTACACGTGTGAAAGTGTGTGCATGCATGTGTGCACACAGGCATGTGCCCATCTGTCTGTGTCCGCATCGGCGGGTGGCTGTGTGGGTGTGGCTCTGTGGTGTACGGGCAGGTGCGGCTGCTCCCGTGTTTATTACTATGGTACACGCACGTGTGTGACAAATGGGGAGCCATGCTTGCACCTACAAACCCCCAGGTCTCTATTCACAAGCCTGCTTTCCAATGCCAGGGAAGTACATTTTCCTCAGAAGCCTGTGGTGCTCACCCTTAACTACTGCTGATCATCCCCAGCACCTGGTGAGCCACGAGCCACCAAACAAGCGTAGTCGGTCAGTTGGTGTCTTGAGGAGGGCTGGTGTGCACGAGGCCACGTTTGCAGCCCCTCCTGTAGAGATTTCCCACTCTGCAGACTCACACAAGGAGCCCCCCTCATTCCTACAGAGTGGCTATGCGTCAGAATCAGCCCAATGGCTGTGGATCAGTTGTATGTGTGTGTGGTTGTGTTTTTTGTTTGTTTTTGGGTTTTTTTTTTGGGGGGGGCATCACTGCCCTTTGGTGGTGGGAGCAGGAGGCCCAGCCTTTGCTCCTGTGGAGCTGGAATTGAACCTCTATCCCCGTGGGCCACAGTCCTGCGCACAACCACTACAACACCGGGGCTCAGCCTGGGGCGGGGCAGTGTATGTTAAGAGCCCTCCAAACTAGGGGTCGCCTCTTGCAGAACTCACTCATTCTCTTGTGAGTCACGGGATTTTCATCGGTGACTTTTTCAGACGTGAATGGCTAGGATTTTCCTCCTCATCTGTCTGCATCTGGAAGCTGCTGAAAGCTGCCTGCCACAGAGACACTGCTGGGATCTGAAGTAGCTGGAGAATAGCTTGAGAGTGACACGCAAAGCAGCGCAGAATGACAAGCGCACAGGCAGCAGGCGTTCTGATGTATCGACACACGTCATCCAGGTAGGGTGTGGGCGTAGGCTGCACGTGTGCTGTGTAGGCACCTCCTTGTGCTAGAGTGTGGACTGGTGTGAGTGGCTGTGTGAAGGAGTATGAGTGTGTGTGTGTGTGTGTGAACTTGTGTGCCTGGTAGTCTCAGAGAAGACCAGCCTCAGAGATATTCCAGGTTTGGTCTCAGATCACCCCAGTACAAAGAACACAGCAAAGACGTAAGTCATGCAGGTTTTCTGGTTTCCCAGCATGCATCAGAGTGATGTGAGACCTTTACCATAGTCTAGTGTGAGCTCAATAAACGCACAGACCCACTGCCACCCACTCCAATCTTCCTGGCAACCCTGTAGGGCAGGGGACGGATGAGGGGAAGGCTGCCCCTAGGAGATTCCGAGCTCAGAACTCTTTATGAGAGTAGAACTCTGACCTTCCTCTCTCAGGGCATCCAGCGGTGGTTTTGAACTGTCCACCTTGTGGATCGCAGTTCAACACATAAATAGCCACTATGCCACAAGGGGTCCTCGTGAGTGCAACAGTGATAACAAAGGTTTGAACTACAGTGAGACTGACCAGAATGCTACACAGAGACAGGAAGTGAGTCCCTGCGTGGGGGGCATGGTGCCAGTCCACTTGCTCCCTGTGAAGCTGCCATAGCCCTTCCGTGTGTGTGAAAGAGTAGCAGCTGTGACACGCAGTCAGACTGGGTGAGCCTGGACAGAGGTGTTTGTGCCTGTGCATGTGAGATACGAGATTATAGGTGTGTGTGTGTGTGTGTGTGTGTGTGTGTGTGTCTATCTTTGTACCCACGAGATACCTTTTTGCCTTCTTGGGGGATTATAGAGAGCCTGGGTCCCCACTCTGTTCGGTGGCTCTCCCAAGAACATGGTTCCCTGATCCCAAAAGGTAAGAACTTCCAAGGCTCCATCTGAATGAGGAAAAGAGATGGGCCCGAGGTTTGGGCTCCTCAAGAACTGCCACAGACACGAACCAGACTGGGGACAGGTTCTGGGCAATTTGGGTCTAGTGCCTACTCTGTGCTCTGGGCAACGTCTCAGCCGCCTCCAACCTTCAGCCCTCTTTGGGGTTTAGTACTGGGGCCGAATGAAGTCATACCAGCATCTCCCACCCGGAGGCGGAGGGTGATGTGGGGACTACTTGGGCTGAAGGTGGGGGTGGGGTGGGGGTGGCCCAGGCGGTCTCCACGGAGCTGAGTTTGAAGTCCTTGTGCGAGGCTGTTAGTTTACATTCCCACACACAGTTCTACAAACACATCCGTGTCTGCAATCTCACCCAATCCGCCTGACGTCTGCTCCGGAGGCTGTGAGCAGAGCAGTTGAGTCCCTGACCCCTCTCCATCCCCCATCTTCTAGGTGCTTCCTCCAGCCTCCTTCACAGGCCGTTGTGAGAATCATAGGAGATACCTCCCCAGGAGGTGTTGGCCCAGCATCTGGCCCCCACACTGGGTGCTACTATGCTTCCTATGCCCCCATTTGATGGACTAGGAAAGAAAGTCCCAGGGAGGTCCCCCAACTTGTCTGAGGTCAGCCCGGAGGTGCGGGGAAGTCAGGGAGGCCTGTCCTGACCACGATCGTCCACCCTTGTGTTACCAACCACGCTGCTCTTCCCTCCAGGCCGGGTCAGGCGGTGGTAAACCCCACAAGCTGCACGATTGCAACCATGCGACACTGTGGTTGCCCACACAGGCCTAAAAATAGCCAAGAGGAGCCCGGGGGCTCTCCCTCAAGGAGCACCAGCTGGCCTGTTCCCCAGGCAGCTCCCCACAGACGGTCAGGTCCTGAAGACGGGAGGGAGGCACACAGGGGGTGGTCCGCGGGCACGCTGGGACCACGGTGATCAAAAGCCCAGCTCTGGGATGGAAGGTCGGTCTCTCAAGCCCATCAGCCACTCCTTGGGAGAACGGCAGGGCAGCCGGCTTCTGGACAGACTTACAGCCGTGGAAGCCCTGTGGCCGAGTCAGAAATGGTCCCATGGCCAAGGGTTCGGTGGTCATGTAACAGAGATTGTAACAGATTCTTTCCTTCCCTTGCTTTCGGGGGCCTTTGTGTTCGCTGTTTTAAACGTGTTCTACAGAATTGGGTAGGTGAGTACCTCGAGGGTCTGAGAGGCAAAGTGACTGGATCAAGTTCAAGAGCTTCAATGTGAGTCTGGATTCGTCTGCTGTCAGCCTGCACCCTTCCCTGATGACGCCCTTCTAGCTTGATGACGAAGACAACTAGCACAGGGCTGAGACCGGGGCCTGTGAAGCCACACACACCTGGCTTGCGATCCTGGCCTCTCTGCTGACTCCTGGTGGCCTTGGCCCGTCACCTCCTGCCCCGAGCCTCGGGTTCCTCCCAGACAGAACGAGACCGCCTTGTCCCTGAAATGCGACCGGGGTGCGGGGGTTCAAGCAGGTGACGCAGCAAAGTGCCCACCGTCCGGTACTGAAAGGGCCTCCCACTCATGCTGCTTCCAAAGGTGAGACAGAGAAACTGTGCCCCCCGTCCCCCACCCCACCCCGATCCCAGGGCCACACCAGCTCTAGGGAGGAGCCATCTCAGCAGTCCGGAGACGAGAATTGAGAGAGACACTAGATATCTCAGCAGTGAGGCTCTCCCAGAACCTCGTCCCTTCCTGTCCAGGCGTGGACTCCATCCTTGTGCTCTCTGACATGGAGCCTATCGGTGACCTGTTGGGCTGCTGCCTGCCAGGTCAGCAGTTTGAAAGCACCAGCCGCTGTGCAGGGGAAGACGGCGCTTTTGACTCTCCTACAGAAAGACGGTCCCTGAGGCTCCCTGGGGCCAGTCTATCCTGCTTGACAGACTCGCAGAGTCTGCATGGACTCCAGGGCAGTGAGCTTGGTTTTGGGCTTTTTCTGTCAAGAGCACAACGTGGGCCAAGCAGGCGGCCGAGACACGACTTCTGAGGCCAACTGTGGAAATGTGACACACACAGGCGTGTGTCCACCTGTCTGCGTGTCCGTCTGTCTGTCCCTCTCTGTCTCAGAATGCTTACCCATGGACGCCGCTTCCACCGGATGAGGTAGCCCAGGCGACGTGGAGACCACTCTCCCCCAGTGGTCCGTGTGGCCAGTGTCAACTGGTGGGCACAGAGCGGTCCAGGCCTTCAGACCAGCTCCCAGACTTCACACCGTTGTGGATCTGAGAGCGGAGGCGGGAGGTGGGGGGGAGGAGAGGATGGGCAGAGGAAGCACACCAATGCCAGCTGGACTTGGCCGCACCTGAGCGCCGGACTCTGAGGCGTTCTGAGACAGCAACACACTTCCCTCCCCCGCTGGGTCAGTCGGCAGCTGGAGATAAAGTCACTGCAGAGGCTCCCAGACCAGAGACATCCTTATCAGCCCGCCTTCTGGGGAACGTGGGAATGTAAACGTTCCTGCCCCGAAGCCCCGAGATGGGCCGGCCCCCGCCGAACACAGAGCAGATGCTCAGTGGGACGGATCCCCGAGCCCTGCCCTGCTCTGCACCCTGAGAGAGACAGAACGGGAGGGCCCAGCTTCACCCGTCGTCCACCAAACCTGTGTCTTCCCCTCGAGAGCGGGTGCTGATGGAGGTGTCGGCAGTGGGAGGGGCCCTTTCTGAGATGGCCCTATAGGTCCACCTTTCCCGAGTGGGCAGTGTGCCCACCCTCCCCAGGGCAGAGTCCCTTCAGGGTCCAGGATCTCTTCCCTCTCACCAGAGCGTCCTCCCTGGTTCCTCTGCTAGGCCAGGCCCCAGGTTGCACCCTGAGCACCCGGACTGACAGAGGGATGGATTGTCCCAAGTACCCAGGACAGCATGTCAGTGCTGAGCGCTTTTGAACGGTGTGCCAGGCATGGCTCAGAGGGCTTCACGCGTGTTAAAGCACACGGTTCGCACCGCCTTGCAGAGGGGCAGGGCTGATGTCGCTGTCTTACAGGTGGGGAAACCGAGGCACGGAGAGTCGAGTCACCTGCACAGGTTCCCAAGGCTGGCGCGTGGCAGCACCGGCTGCCTCTGGTGCCAGCTCTGTGTGTGAGGAGGCTGGCATAGGGCAGCTGAATCACCTGGCTGAGCCATCATGAATTTGGAAGGCCCTGGGGTGAGTGCTCCCACCCCACCCCAGAGCCCTCTGCTGTGCCCCTCCTCACCCTCTGGACCCTGGCTGCACTGTTGCTCTTGATCCCCTCTCTCCGGGCTGCACCGTCCTGGATGAGACTCCAGACTCAGCTGCCCCTAGAGGGACTCATGGGACCCCAGCATCCTAGAATCAGGCAGTGGGAATAGGTTCAAGGGTAAGGCCCGGGGTTTGGAGCCAGCTAGAAGAGAATTCAAGTTCTGACTGCGCACCTTTGGATTGCAGGCTGTCAGAAGGCCAGAGCGGGGCCTGGATGGCTGTGGGAGACCCACCCAGAACACACCAGGTCCTTCTCTTGCCTGCTTTCCTCCACCCTACTGCCCTCGAGGTGCCTCTTGTCTGCGTGTGTGTGTGTGTGTCTGTGCAGGCACAGAGGGGACAGTGGAGTGGGGTGGGGTTGTAGGGGCAATCTTCGGACCACTTGGTCCTTTAAGAGTGGGCATTGGCCAGGAGAACTGGAGTGGGAATGGTGGCTGGGCTGGTGCAGATAGTGCAGGTGGGCGCGCATACAGTGGATCTGATGCAATCGTGAGGCACACAAGGCAGCAGGAAGCAGCAGAACGTGAAGGAGAGCCTCCCCAGGGTGGTGGTCTGGCCATAAGGCACAGAGAGCCGTGTGTCTGCAGGGTTCTCTGGCACGTGGGAAGATGGCAGACTGGATAAGGTCCGAGGGCCGGGAGACCCTGAGGAGGTGGGTCAGGAGAGGCAGCAGAGTAGAGTGAGGCCTGAGCCTGGTCATGAGGGCCTCAAGGGGATGTGGGCAGGAAGGGGGTACTCCAGGCATGAAGCTGTAGCCCTACCAGTGACCAGTTGCCAGGGCAAGGGGAGCCCACTGAACCCCAGTGATGATGACCCTGCCCTGGGCTGGGACACCTGGGCTTTGCTGCTGCAGCAGGGCCCATGATGTCTGTCACTGAGGGGCACCTGGGAGGAGGAGGGGCAGCCCATTGAGCATAGTTCTAGGGTGCTGGCTCTGGGCTCGGGAAGGGAGGCCAAGACATGGAAGGGCAGGCAGGCTGCAGGGCAGGCTCCTGGAAGGATGTGGAACCCGACAGGGCAGTGATGGGTGGGATGACCAGAGCAATGAACAGATATTGAGAAGATGGCCAAGGGTTTGAAGAGGAGACCTTGGGGGTCCAGACAGCAGAAACCTCCCAGGCAGTGTAAGTCACCGGCCGTCCCTGTCTGCAGCTGGCTTTCTCAGAGACTGGTTGACTTGGGTGCTGGACATTCTGCTCCTCGTGCAGAGTGAGGATACTTAACCAGAGGACCACTGTGGGAGCAGGTCCCACACATAGAAAAGTGAGGATTATGAAGTTGTGTACACAGACTCCGGAGACCCAGCTTGACAGCATAGATGTAACTTTATTACAGCTTTTGCAAGGTTTATATAGGTTTCATGGACTAATTAGATCATGGACTAATCAAACCAATTTATATAGGTTTCATGGACTGGTTTCCAAGCATATCCTTATACATTGGATATGATACGATTATCCTAATCGTTGCAGCGTGAAAAACGATTGGCCCACACTGTGGGCGATGCAAATTAGGTGCTACCAACCAACTTACGTAAATGAGGTATAACTGGCTGAGCCAGCCGTCCAATTGTCTTACAAGACTATTTCGTCCAATCACATTACAGGATTTTACTGGAATATTCCAGAAGACTGGGAAGCATGGGTTCCAGCTACCTAAGGATGCAGATACTCAGCAGTTTCAAGATGCAGTAGCATCTTGCACTTTCTATGCCTTTCCCCCCCCGATTCACAGGTCCTGCCACGAATACCCCCAGAGACTGCCAAGTCCCTTGGTTTCCTGGTGTCTCCCAGATTCTGTTTTCCTCCGCCCCTTGCAGGGTTTGTATAAGGCTCTCCATACCTGGGCCTCAGCTATGGAGTCTGTCTCCGGTTGGAAGGACCCTAAGCTTACACAGAAGGTCCCAACGTTTGTACAGAGGATAGACACATAGCTCTCAAGGCCCCAGACTTTGCTCTTCAAGGAGTCAGCGTTCAGCCCCACTTCACTGGCTCGCCAGCTTGCCCCTCTGCCCTCAATTAGTCAGATCACAGGACATGGCTGTCTGCTCCCGGCTCACCCACGCCCTGCTCCCTAGGTGCCCTGGAGCTTGGAAGAGTCTGCAGACCTCCTCTCTAATCTCAGGGATAGAGCCAGCACTTCAGTTAAACCCCAGCATCCCCAGAGTGGGGGCGCAGCCAAGTCAGCAAACCCTGGAATTCAGAAAAAAGGCAGCTGGCCGCCTACAGATAATGACCCTTGTCTGGGTTTTTAAGCTTTCTTTACAAAGGCTGGACACCATCACATGAACACACCTCCCTGTGACCCCATGAGGGTCACGGAACAAGAAGAGCTATTACTTGACAGAGCCTCAGAGGGGCTCAGAGAGGAAAGGACTTGCCCAAAGTCACACAGCAAGCGAGGGTGCTGCTACGCCGTCCAGCCTTCAGGGAGACTTCCGTGGCAAGAGACCCTTGCGGTTCCTCTCAACACTCGTGTCCCCACCCTTGGGGTTCCCAGGGCAAGATGGGTCCAGGCAGGAAGAGGGGCAGGGCTGGATAATACTAGGATAACCCAAGTAAAGTGAGCCACGTGCCTCACCTCCAGGTTTGTGAGCCTCACCCAGCTTGCCCCACCTCGATGTGGCCCAAGCAAGGCCCTGGAAAGGCTGAGCCCACTGACTCTCCAGCCTCTTCTGTCCTACCTTCCTGCCTTGTTCTCATGGTCTTCGTTCCTTCAAATAAACCAGCCTCCCAGCCTCAGGGACTTTGCACGTGCTGCTCCTTCAGCTCAGAGGGCTCTCCTCAAGCCCTAACCTCTGCCTGTCCACACCTTTCCATACTTCTCCATCTGTCCACTTGTGCACATGGGATTGTGGTTTCAGGGACACCTCACCCACAGCTTGAGCTCCCCTTCAGCCATGTCTGCACCAGCTGCTCAGTGACCTGGGTTACCATCTTCACAATAGGGGAACATTCCCATGGTGTCCCCTCTGGTTGTTCTGTTTCCGTTCATCTAGTTTTCCTGCCAGCTTACATGTTCACCTTCATTTGGAAGTGATTGTCGATCGTTTGGTCTCTAATAGGTGGTAGGGGTTGTTGTTGTTTTTTGTTCATTTGTATTTTAAGAAGCCCAGTACTCTTTTGAGGCACTTTGTTATTTAGCCACAAGGTCTTTGGGGTTCATTTCACTTTGGCATCCGTCTACCTTTCTATTTGAAGAGGAGCTACATGGAGATATGATTCATACAGCATGACAGTTTGCTTATTTAAGGCATAAGAGTCAAGGTTGCTGTTGTCTTTTAAGCTTATCACATAGTTGTGCAATCGCCATAACAGACTGTAGAACAGTGGTCTCACCCTCCCACCTCCCTCTCTCTGTCTCGCTCTCCCTCAAAAAAATCTACTCCTGTTACCCGTCGTTCTTCTTTCCCACCGCACCTGCCAGGCTCCCACACAGCACTCACTCAAGCACCTCGCTGTCGAGTGGCTGCGGACCGACTCATTACCCTCCACAGCACAGGGTGGAGCTGCCCCTGGGGCCTTCCAAGACTCTTAATTCTTTGCAGGAGTAGAAAGTCTCCGCTCTCTCCCCTGGAGCTGCTGGGGCTTTCAAACCGCTGACCTGGAGACTAGCAGCCTGGCAGAAAATCCTCTGTCCCAGCCCGACTGTCCCCTGTCAGACCCAGGCAACCACGGATCTGCTCTCTGTCTGTGTGGGTCTGCCCAGACACTTCATGGAAATGGAATGATGTGGTCTACCGTGCTATCAGCGGGTGGCCAGTCTCCTGATATACTTGCAGTAAGGGTTCAACAGGCAGTTGTGTAGCGATAATTATTATTTATTATTACACCGATATAGAGATTATAAGAGAGAGAAAAGAGCATTACAAGTTACATATATATCCTTTCATGATACATGCTCACCTCAGACCCACTAGATGGTCCACGTGGGGCAGCCTGGATAAAGGTAGGTTGGTATGAAGCAGGCTTGGGAGAGGCAGGCTGAGAGAGAGTAGGGGAAGGGGTTACATGATGAGGGAGAGCATCTGGCGCTGAGGGGCAGGCAGCAGAGAGAGAGGCTTGAGAGAGCCTCTATCTTACGTCCCATCCCTATATACCCTCTGGAGCCACAGGCCCCAATTACAGGTAAGGACATACGTCATAGGAAGGGCTTGTGCCAGGTGCACGTATTAGCGGAAAGGGGGGCTATCAGGGTCCCATGTGGGGAGACAAGACCCCAGACTCCTGGATGTGGCTAAACAGGTTAGGCTAGAGATCATTGACATAAGCACGTGACTCTGCCCACAGGCTTCAAAGGAGGGAACCATCATCTTAACAGCAGGGGACTTAGCTCTGTAGGGAGACAACACAGAAGCCTTAAGTAACTGGGAACTACAGGGGGTATAGCTAACTTCCATAACCAATGTTGGTAAACAGTTTGCCAACTATTTGGAGTATAATAGTTGTGGAAAAGTTCTGTCTTCACCCGACACTGTGCTTCATGACTGACTTCGGCATGTTTCACATGATGGCGCCTTTTCCAGGCTCATCCATGTCACGCCGGCCGTGCGTCAGCTCTTCCTTTCTTCTGAGGAGCCCCGTGATACGGTGGTTAAGTACCAGGCTGCCACTCCCATAAAGATTTACAGTCTCCGGGTGCCACAGGGGAAGAGCTACGCGGTTCCGTAAGAATGCGCTGAGTTGGAATTGACTTGATGGCAGTGAGTTTGGTTTTGATGTCATCATTTCTTCTTATTGCTGACAAAGAATGACCCCACCCCCCACCCCTGCCATAGAGTCACTTCTGACCCAGCACAACTGTGTCTATGGTTTCTGAGGCTATAAATCTTTTTTTTTTTTTGGGGGGGGGGGGAGCATCACTGCCCTGGTGGGAGTAGGAGGCCCAGCCTTGCTCCTGGAGAGCTGCTGCTGCATGGGAACCTCCAACCCAGTGGGCCGCAGTTCCACGCACAACCACTGAGCCACTGAGGCTCAGCCCCGGGTATAAATCTTTATAAGAACAGATGGCCTTTTCTGTCTTCCAAGGAGTGCTTGTGGGATTTGAACCGCTGACCTTGTGGGTAGCAGTCCAATGCCTACAAACTGAGTGAGCAATTCCAAGGCCCCTGAGTTTCAAATTGCCTTTGGGTGTCTCCCTTGCACCTTCATTGTGACCAATCAGGGAGAGGTTTCTCAAACCCTTTCCCCCACCTGAATGGTATGCGGGATTGCAGGGGCTGATAGACAGATGACCAGTCCCTGGGAGTCCATCAGAGTTTGGCAATGATGAGCTAATCCCCAAATGAGTGTCATTTGTTCTGAGGGAGGAGGGAGAGTCGGGGCTTTGTCAAGGATGCCCGTGGGAAGGCATAGGGCAGGTCTGGCTTTCTGTATGGTAGCCCTCAGGGTTGACAGGGACATGTCCAGGTAGTGGGCTCACTTTCAGCTTCACATTCAGCTTGACCAGGTGGGCTTTTGCCAACCACTCCACCTTCCCAGCTTCATGGGCAGGGAGTGGACCCCAGTCGGGTGCTTGTCTGGGTGAACCCACGGTTCGATGGACACCAGATGAAGAGTGGTGCATCACAAAGCAGACTAGAGTGGCCGGCAGCCCAGCCCTGGTTGACCAGCCAGCCTTGGCCAGTGCAGTGCTCAGTCTTGAGCAGTCTGTCCAGCTGGGTCGCTGTGCTCACCTGCTCCACAGTGTACCCAGTGGGCCACTGAATGTCTACCTCCATGCCGAAGTGTCTGATGTCACTCATGATGACATCAACCCTTGCCAGCTCCAGATTGTGACTGAGAGAGTGTTCGATGCAGCCTTTAGTGCAATCAAGATGCTCTCCTTCTGACGAACCTCATACAGCCCTCCACAACGGCCTGCAGTGACTGGGTGGGCTTAGTCCCAGTAGGGATGCCATGCCCCGAGACCTGGACACAGCCCTGGCCCGGGGCACCACAACCTGGTGCCACAGTCACCTTGCCCACAGTGATCACCACAGCAGTCCACTCGTGAGCCACAAATCAAACCAAGCTCATGGTCATCATGAGTTCTTCCCCGGGCAGGAAGCCTTCTCTTTCTCTCGCCGAGCAGCTTGGAGGACTCAAACAGACCTGGGCGAAAACCACCATGCCTCAAAGGCTCCTTTGCAAAGCACAGAGATGGTCAAGCTTGCTCTTCATCTGGAGGACAGGCAGCTTCAGGACCATGTGGGCCATCATCTTGCCCAGGCTGGGCCCCCTGTGAGGCTCTCCTGGCAGATGTTCCGGGTCCTGGGTGTGAAGGTTGGTGAGGTGTCCACCGTCATTCAGAATCATGCTGGGGGACCGGCCTGGAGGGGCAGGCTTGGCTTGGGCACCCCCAGCACTCCCATCTTCATCCTTCCGAGCACACACTGCAATGGCGGCTCTGGCCACGGCGGCAGCTGCTCAGTCCTGGGTGGAGATGTTGCAACGAGACCCCTGCACTTTGCTGCCCAGGATGGTAAGGTCTCATGGAGGCCAGCATGCTCTACAGTCTCTTGAGGGCACTCGGGCTGGCGGTGCCCTTCGGCATGTGCACTCGTGTCAAGCATGTGCCTGGCATGTGCCTCAGGTCAAGCACCTCATTCCCCACAGTGCCCGGGGCCTCTGGTGCCCAGAGGGCCAGGCTGGGGTCAGTGGCTGCACAGGGCAGTTTGTCCAGCAGGCTGGTCGCCTTTGGGCAGGAAGTGAGGGACGAGGGCACATGGAGAGACACTGGGCGGGGTGACTCAGGGGGAGGCCTTTGTGACTATGATTTATGCTTCCTGATAGTGAATGATGATGTGCTTCTTCACCATTTACATGCCTTCTTTGCTGAAGCTGCCTGTGGAGAGCCTTTGGTCATTGTTTTCCAATTGGGTGAGTTTTCTTTGTATGAGTGAGTTTGAAGAGTTCTTGAGCTAGGAGATTAGGCAGCAGTGCTTGGTCAGAGAGGCGATCTGGATACCATCGGTCCCGTTCGTTGGGAAGTCTTTCGCTTGGTTGGTGGCGGTCCTTGGAGCTGAGCGTCTCTTCAGGCTGACGGCCTCCAGTTAATCTGCTCCTCCTTTTGTGACCTGGGCTCTTGGTGGCACGTCTGAGGCACAGCCTCATCCTTGAGCTGCTGGAGCCTCACAGAGGGAGCTCCTTACCTGTGACTCTGGGGTCCCTCACGCTTGTCTATGGTGTGAGGTAGAGTCCAACTATGGCTTCTCTGATCAGTGCCTCGTTGTCCCGGCACCATCTGTCAAGAAGACTGGTCTTTCCCCATTGGATTGTCAAAACCCAACTGCCTGTCAGTGTCACCTTGGCATCAACCTTCAGTTCTGCTGACACCTCCCCCGAGCTTAGTCAAATTTCCCGACACGTGGAAACACTAGTTCACTAACCGTGTTAGACAGCGTTCTCTAGAGAAACAAAACCAGGGCACTAGTAATTCTCTTTATATATTTATATAGATAGAAGGATATATAAGATTAAAAAATAAGCAGTTAACTAATCTATAAGACAGTACAAATGGCTCAGTGCAAGTCACTCGCGTGAGACAGCTAGTAGACTGGCAGTCCTTGGAGTCTTGAGGGCCGTCGAGTCGTCCTCTGTAGAGCAATTCAGGCTATCCAGCCACAGGTAGCAAACAACAAAGCAGGTCACCTACAGTCAGCCAGATGACAGAGTTCGACAGTCCCAGCTCAAGAGATGTATATTCCAGGAGCGTGGCGAAGCAGGGCTTGAAGGAACCTCAACTCACAGCAACACTGTCCACGGATTAGGTGTCCCCCGGGGAACTTGGAGATCAAGGCACAGGACAAACAAGGCAGCCGGCTGGTCCCAAGATCCAAGAGCAAGAGAACAAGGGCAGGGCTCGCCTGGTCATTTCTATCTCCACCCTTCAATTGATCCTACGTGTGTTTCTTAGCCAGTTGTCACCACAGACCCCCCTACCTTCTTTGGCCATGTTAGCACAACAAGCTCACCGATCACAGTAGCACCACAGGAGGCTACAATCTGTGTGTATTTCAGGGGCCAAGGTCCCAATGCGGCATGGCCCTGTATTTCAATGCTCTCTTCCACGAGGCGGGGGTTTGCCGGTGAGCGTGGAGATGCGTACAGTAAGCAGCATGGTAGCAGTTGCTGACATGGGGGCTGTTATGAACGAGTGTCGTCTGTCCCACTAGACTCTGAGAGGCCTGGGGTGCTGCCTGGCGTGGCTCCCACGGAGCCCCCCCTTTCTGCATCAGAGCTGTGCGTGTGGGTCCCTGTGACCCTGCTTGTGGAATCAGCGAGTGTGTGCGTGCGTGTGAGGATGCCTGAGAGTGTCTGGCAGCCAGGCTGCGGAGCCCGCCCTCCCACTGTCTGGCTGTGGCGTCCCGGGAACGCTGTGAAGTGAGCGTGTGGGGTGCGTGGGTGGTTCACTCCCTGTCTGCGTTAGGGAGCAGGCCCCTCTCTCTACCTGGAATGGCAGGAACTTCAGAGAGAGGGGGACAAGGGACGCCGCAGTGGGAGAAGACACGGTGGGGGCCCAGAGCCAGGCAGAGAACCACCATGTGATGGTGATCCCAGCATACGCCCCCCCCACCCCTGGCCCTCCCTGCTCCCCCGTTGCTCAGAACAGCCTGTGATTCAGAGGCAGCTGACGTCTGAGGCCCTAATTCAGCCCCAGTGCTGGAGGCCCAGTTCTTGCGGCCTGGAGGGGAGGGGGGACCACATTCCACGAGGGAGAGCTCTTCCACCTTTCTCCCCCCACACAGAGGAGGACGTCCTCACTCTCCCGCCCTCCTGCACTCTTCAGCATCCTGGTCCAGAGCCAAGCTGTCTGCTTCCCGTCCCTCTGCCAGCTTGTTCCAGGGAGGCCCTCTCTGTTCAGGCCGTGCTAACTCCACCCCTCAATTCCCCGGGAAGACAATCCTCCCAAGGCTTAGAGAAAACTGTGCACCAGATGCACTGCCATCGAATGGATGCCGACCCCCCAGCAGCCCTATGGCACAGAGGAGAAGAGCCCCCGCTGGAGTACAAAGCCTCATCTTCCTCCCACGGAACAGTTGGTGGTTTCAAACTGCTGACCTTGTGATGACCAACGTGATGAGAGGTCACCGGGGATAAAAGGGGCTTTCCGCACCAAAGCCCTAAGCTAGCCGAAAATTAGCCGTCTACGTCACAACAAAGGGGTTGAAAAGAAGTCAGGGTCACTAATTAGACACCTATGGGAAAATGCAAAGCTGGGCATGTCAGACCAAAGTCACAAGACACCTAGGCCCAGGTGAGGGAAAACCTGGGCCCGCACACCCTAGGCCCATGACACCACACAGGTACGACGCCTAAACTCAGCCAGTAAAATCTGCCAATGGCCCTCCACCGCGCCTCCCCAGCCAGTGGGGCCTGGAGGGCAAACACAACACAGGCTGGGGCAGGACCTTCTCTGGTTCGGGTGCTCCCGTGGAGATCAGAGGGCACTGCCTGCACCCTCTCAGGCCTCTCTCTCTGGGCGCCCTCTTGGGATTTCCTTCTCGACTCTGGTTCTGGGCTCCCGTTCCCGTAGTCCTTCCATGTGTTTTTCCCGAGCTCCAAGTGGCCAAGAACTTTCCCACGGCCCCTGCTGGGTGGCCTTGCACACTTTCCAGGGAGGGTGTGCACTGTCTGAGACCGTGATACGGGAAACTTCCCTTGCCCTCCTGAAACTCACTTGTATTTGCAAAAGTGCTCCTGCCCCCTGCATTCCTTCGCCGTGGCCAAGCAAGAGCCGAGGTAGAAACATCCTGGGAACCTTAGCACTGCCGCCACCACCTCCAGAGCGCCTGGACTCAGGGAGGAGATGGACTTTACCACCAGCCGCCGTAAAGGGGCAGAGCAAAGAGATGAACCCCACTCTCAAGACTCTAAGTCCTCCCTCCCCCCACCCCAGCAGCTGCCTTCCGACAATAAGTGGATGCACGAGTCCAGGTGGCACAGGGGCACGTCACCCAAGCTGTCTGTCTGTATCAAGAGGGGGGAGAGTCCCAAGGGAGGCCCCCAGGGTCGTGCTGTTCTGTGGCTATCCACTCCTGTTGAGTTACAGTCTCAGAAACCCACAGGGGCCGGTCCGCCCTGTCCTGTGGGGCATGGACTCCATGGAAGTGGGTTTGAGGTTTGGGGTGTTTGTTGTTGTTGCTTAATCCTTAAGGGAGCAGATCACCATGGGGTCTTCTCCTTCATAGACACAGGTGGGTTCAAACTTTCAACCTTGGGACTCATAGCCGAGCATGTCGCCACCGTGAAAGAGGCACTTGGTCCGTGCCGCCCGGGAACCCAACAGTGTCTGTTACTGTTGTCTTTTGAGGCACTAAGTTCGTGTCTTGCCGAGGAGAAGGTGGAAAGGGGAGTAGGGTGGGAGGGGGTCTTGTGTGTGTGTGTGTGTGGGGGGGTCCTAGCTCTGTGCATGCTGGAGCCTCTCTGCACTGAGCTTCCCCACCTGTGGATGGGTGCATGTCAGGAGCTCAGCCCAGGCTCTGACCCAGCGGCCCACTCTGAGTTGGAGCTGGGATTTGGAGCCATTAAAGGGCCCCCCTAGGAGCCCTGGTGCCACCTTGGCAAAGCACCCCTCTGCTAACCAAAAAGTTGGCAGTTGAAACCTGTCGGTCATTCGCCAGGAGAGAAACCTGGCAGTCTGGAGACCCCATAGGGGCAAGTGTTCTCTTCCACACCTGGGGTTTCTAAGGGTGGAATACTGCCTGGAAGGCACTCGGTAACACACGCACACCCCAGTGACCCCGTGATGCTGTGGCAGTTACATCAGCTGGTGTCAACTTGAGACTACTAAGAGGGAAGGGAGGGAGTCGAGTCTGTCAATCAGGTGACTGCTTGAGGACCTCCTTCGAAGGTGCGAAGGAGAGAAATAGCTTGCTGGAGGTGGGACATGTGCCCACTCCCTGCTACACATTTCCGTTGACAAGCCACAGAGAGTTTGACTGAGGGCAGCCAGAGCCTTGGAGCTGGAGGAGCTGAGTGGAGACCCATGCCAGCGCTAAGATGCCTCTGCCGCCTACTGGATCCACAAGACTTCCTACCCACTGGCCTGTAGTCTTCATTCAGCATTAGTGCATGTGTTGTGTGAGTCTGAAGAGGACTTTATAGATTGGTATTGGGCAAAGGGGCTAATATCAGACATGGTCTTGATCTGGACTGGGATGTTTTCTCAATCTAATTACTCTTTGATATAAAGTTCTCTGTCACACACATATGAGTGTCTCTGGATTTGTTTCTCCCATCAACCTGGACTAACACAGATGTGCTGAGGACAAGATGCCCCTTCTCCGGGGGAAACCTGGGTCTACTTCCTGGAGGTCAGGTCCCAGCTTGGCAAGTGGCGGGTGGGTCTCAGGGTTAGACAGATCTGTGTGACACCCAGATTGGGGTCTGAAGGGAGGGAATGGCAGTCTGGGGAGAGGGATCAGTGGGCAGCCATGGACTCTGGGAGGGACAGTCCCGATTTAGGACAGTAGGATTGGTGGCATGGCGGGAAGACCAGGAAGGAGGTGGGGAGGATTGTGAACTCCGGAGTTCAGTGGCCAGCTGAGAGTCACCACAGGGTCAGGGTTCTGATGTGAGGGTACCTTGTCCTTGCCTGGGCCCCAGGCTGCTTCCCGGAGGGCTCCTCCATCTATTCCCAGCACCCGGGGGAGGGGGCGTGAGCACTAGGCAGGCTGTTGACATCGAATTTCCTGACATTCATGTGTCCAGGGGCTGTTCCAGGGAACACAGCCTCCCTCCCCCTGCCTCCATCCCCTCTGACCCACAGGAAGGTCAAGGGAAGTGGGTCTGACCCACGCCTGGGAGGATTATTCATCAAAACAGTGCAAAATAGCCCGGCCAACAAGAGACTGATAAAAATAACAATTGCCTAGACGTGTCCAGGATGGTTGTAAGCCTCCCCTCGAGGTCGCCCTGGTCACACTCTGTCTGTGAGAAGGAAGCACAGACTCCATGAGGGGAAGTGAGTCCTGGAGGGCCTGCGGAGAGGGGGCCAATGAGTCCACCACTCGTGTCTGTGCATTGTGTGTGGCGGTGGGGTGTGGGAGGGAGGGGGTGAGAGAGGTGGGCACAGCAGGAAGGGGCCAGAGATGGGGAGCACTTGCTCTGTGGATGCTAGGAGGAGGTGATATTCAGTCCCGCCATGAGACATGAGTTAGCCTAGGCGGGCAAGCACGGGTCTCCTGGGTGGGCAGGGTGGCGTTCGAAAGAGACACCGCATGTCAGTGGAGTGGGAGCTTAGAGTGGCTGGGTGGACTGGGGTGGGGGCCACAGGGAGCTGTCCATTCCAGAGTGTAGGAGAACATTCCATACCCAGGGTTTGTCCCCTGTGACTCTGAGAGGTTCCCACATGGAGCCCCGGACGCAGGGACCCCTCCCTACCCGGGAGCTGGTTCTGGGATGAGCATGGTGGGCGGGGCGGACAGCCTCCACCGAGGATGGCATTTCATTCGCCTGTTGTCCAGGCCCCAGGTTTGTTCAAGGGCCCTAGAATCGTGCTTGAGCTCAGAGGCCTGCTGGGAGCCTCTTGCTCAAGCTCTCCCCGTCCGTTGACCATCTGCGGTCCTCCTGGCCTGGCAGCCAGGCCAGACCAGACAATGCTCCGTTCTTGGGCCTCTCCCAGGCCTGACGAGAGTGGTCCCCCCAGGTCTTTGGGGGCCAGAAAAGGCATTATGATCATTTCCTGCAAGGCTCTGACTCACAGGCCCCTGGCTCCACGAAGCACCACAACAAAACCTGTTTCCAAGGTGACCCTCAGCCACCCACCCTGGCGGCTGGCCTTGATCACCGAATGCAGGGCCCTGGCTGTCCTGTGCAGGAAGAAGGCGGCAGGGGGCGGCCCTGCTGGGCTTCCAGGGTTGTCTCAGCCCCGGGGGAGAGGAGAGGAGAAGCAGGGTGCTCAGCCTGTCTCTCTCTCCCTGGACCCTGCCCCTTTGCTTCCGAACAATGAGCAGGCCCAGAGCCCAGTTACTGCTGTTGCTGAACTTCTGAAGTGGATGTCCACGGCCTCCTAACTGCTCCTGCCAGGGCGGCACACAGACCTGCGTGACTGTCCCCACTACTTGGTTCTCCCTGTCTCAGGGTGGGGGTGGGGTGGGGGGCAGTGCCCAGGCAGCAGCATGGATTACCTTCTGGTCTCGCCCTGCTCCCACATCCCATCTTTTGCCACAGTCTGCCCTGTCCTGTATCCCTTTTCCAAAACCTCCGGAGGTCTTCTTCCATTCTCCCGTGCCCTCAGCCCAGCCCAGCCCAGTCTCCTCTCAACGCTCTGGACCTCTAAGCGCCCCCAACTCAACTGATGGCGACCACCGACACAGAGGGACCCTGTAGGACAGGGGAAAAATGCCAGGATCAGAGCTCAGTGGACAATGGTTAGAATGAAAATGCAGAGTAAGGCAAATGAAAAAGAAGTAATGAAAAGAAAAGAAAGAAGGGTGGCAGGGCTGAGCCCCGGTGACGTAGTGGTTGTGCGCGGGACTGCGGCCCACTGGGATGGAGGTTCAATTCCAGCAGTGGGGCTGGGCCTCCTACTCCCACCACCGGACAGCAGTGATGCCAAAAACAAAACAAAACAAAACAAAAAAAAAGAAAGTAAGAAGAGTGGCTAGAATGAAAATAAAGAAGACCAGGATGCGAAATTCACATTCCGTGGAGGACTTCCAGAGGCTGATCCACACTGATCACAAACACCGCTCTGAGGATCTCTTCACTGCCCCTGCACGGAGGAGCTGGAGCCCCCTGGGCAGGCAGGACCCACTTCTAGCTCCCAGAGTCCCCATGGTGAGCCTCTGTGACCTGTCACCCTTTGCTTTCTGTGGCCAGCAAGAATTGCCCAGGCAGTCAGGCCTCTTTGCTGGTCCTTTCCCCAGGCCCTCCTCTGGGGCCCCAGCAGGAACACCCCACTGACAGGCAGGACCTCCTCCGTACCAGGCAGGTCCAGAATGCTTCATGATGTTCAGGGTCCCTTTCTTGTCATCTGTGAGAAACACAGTCGCAAGTTGTGCAACTGCAATCTTTCTTAGATTGTGCGAACATGAACAACAGTTGATTGGTAAAAGCTTTCTGCAACGAGTTACCACGTAATTAGTTACATTCGTGATAAACGAGTGGCAGCCGTTCCATTTCCCCCCTCCTTTTCCTTTGCACTTTCTCCTCATCAGCCTTTTTTCCCCTTTAACATCTTGCATTTACGAGAGTTGTGAGATATCTGCTCTGCAACAATGATTGATTATTTTGTGCATGAATGAAGTACCCTGGGAGCAATGGACCCCAGGTGTGAGGCTAGAGGACCACGGGCAAGGACGCTACAGGTATGTGTCGACCATGATTCTCAGTGGCTTGGCAGTTATGTAATGATGTGGTCATCCTCCGTTTTTGCCTGACGCTGATGGCATACGGCAACCTGGTCTTTGGAGTCTAACAAGGGGAGGATGTAGTTAGTGCCTCTGTCTAGGAAAAGCTCGTGCGGTGGAGTGAAGTCTCTTCATATCCACCCATCTCTTCTGTCGACGTCTCTGTGCCTCCCACCAAATGATTAGGTAGGGCCATGCAAACAGGGCCTGCGAGACACTAATCAAGCGGATTGTCAGTGTACTTGACCTGGCTTTAAGAGAATGAGCTCTTATAGGAAACAGAAAGGATTTCCAGGACCATCAAGAAAGAAGGGCCGTTGAACCAAGCATAATGGAGATCCCTTTCTGCCCGGGGTGGCAGAGGCCGAGACCCCAGGTCCAGAGGCTGAGGCAGGCAGAGTAGGAGACAGTGGGGGGGAGCAGCAGGGGGGCTTCCTGGCCCACAGAGGCCCCGGTGGCTGAGAGGCACGTCCCGGAGAGGGAGACTTGGCTGCTGACTGAGGAGAGAGGCTGCCGTGGACCAGCGAGTGAGGCCTTCATGGGGAAGCCTGTTCACTTCCCTAAGAACCCCATGAATCGTGAGCATAGTCTGTGAGCTCTGTGTGGCCATTGCAAGGAATTATCCAACCCAGCGTGAAGCAGTGATGCGTGGAAAGGACCGTGGGCATCAGAACCGGGTCAGGAAGGATAAGGGGGCAGGGGGGTATCTGACCTCTGCCCAAGGGCCATCAGCCTCAGCCGAGTGTGGAGATGGACTTCTCTGCCCGACTGAAATCAGACATCAGGCCGTTTTCCCACAAACATTCTGAATTGCGCTTACAAAAGATGCTGCTGTGGTTTTGACTATAGGGTATTTTCACGAAAATCATACATCTCGGCTGAGCCACTCACGTACACTTGGTAGACAGTCCTTTTGGCCCCTCCCTCCGACACTGTCCCCGGGGCCATCTGCACGGCACAGACCCTCAGCGACACCACGGCTGCCCAGCTGCACCCCTGCAAGAGAGGAGGCTGAGGAGGGCAAACGTTCCGAGGCCAGGCCCCACTCAGCTGCCAGGTCCCAAGTCCCGAAATAGCCCAGCACTCAACAAAAGAGATGGTCACATGTGGAGGGCTTGGGGCTGGAGGGAAACTTCCCAGGTAGGAAGTTCCAGGCCCCCTTCCTAGCATTAAGTTTTGGCCTCCACATCCTTCTTTTTTTTTTTTTTGGGGGGGGGGGCATCACTGCTCTCCAGTGGTGGGAGTAGGAGGCCCAGCCCCACTGCTGGAATTGAACCTCCGTCCCAGTGGGCCGCAGTCCCGCGCACAACCACTACGCCACCGGGGCTCAGTTCTCCACGTCCTTCTACTGTGCATATTCAGCACACAGCCAGGAAGCAGATGTCAACGCACCGTCACCCTGCAGGACAGAGAAGTGCTGCTTTGGGTTTCCAAAGACTGTAACTCTTTATGGAAGTATTGTGTTAGGCAGGGTTCTCTAGGGAAACAAAGCCAGGATACTTATGAATACATACATACATACATATATGTGTGTATACATATATGAATATTCCTTTATAAAACAAGAAGGAATATAACAGCAAATAGATTGAAAGTCTTTCAACGCACAGGGGAGGTGGTGGTTTGCCAGTCCAAGGTCAAAGCGGCAGACAGTGAAGTCCTCCCTCAGGCAAGGCAGGCAGGGTGGATCAACAACCGTTAGCAGTACAGGGACCCCAATGGAGGTCTCAAACCCAAGCAATGCGGGGTGACAGGACCCACCAGCCTTGAGCTCCAGCGATACCTGTAGCCGAAATGCAGCAAATCAGATCCCGAAGGAGCCTCATGCTGGAGCAACAAGATCCGCAGGCTAGCCCGGCCCACAGGTAGTGAGTGCAGCAGAGGGTTAAAGCAAACAACTAGTTCAAGTGGCAGCAGCAAGCTGGTCCGATCTCCAGGGAGGAAGAGAAAAGGGGGCGGGCCTTGGAAAGCCATTTATCTCATTACGCTCCAGTCAAGCTTCAGTCTGGTTAAACTCCACCCACATGTTCCTATTGGCCTAGTTGGCACAATTAACCTAATCAGCACAAGTAGGAAGCATCATGTCCCTCCCATGGAGTGACTGGTGGCTTTAAACGGCTGGCCTTGGGCTTGGCAGTCTGACGTTTAACCCACAGTGCCACCAGGGCTTCTTCCACTGTGCGTAAGGTTCCCTATAAACTGTCCACATAGGGCCCTGCACCACATCTGCCTGCTCCCTGCCCCTACAAGCCGACTCTGGACACCAGCCACACTGCCCCATGTCCTATCCATGGCAACGCTGCTTCTCACTGCTGAGCCTCAGCTGAACTAAGCTCCCTGCTCAACTGTCTCCTGACTCCCACCTTCCACCAGTCTGTGAAGAGCCCCTTCAAACTCCACCAAGGCCATGAAGGCCCTTCTGGGGCCGTTGGCTCAGGGCCAGCAGCCATGACTCAGTGTCCTTTGTCCCTGGTGGAGGTCTGTCCATGCTGTCTCTCCTACTTGATCCGCACCCTGCCTGCCGGGCTACTGGTTGTAGCACACAGGCTCTAGCCTCAGCTTGACGGACCTGGGGGAACCATTTCCTGGCTCTGTGTCCCTGCCTGGGCAGGGCGAAGTGGTGTTTCGTGTTCTGGATGGAAGGTTGGGGTTGACCATATCCGAGGAGTGCAGAAGAGCAACCTGGCGATCTGTTTCCGGAAAATTCCAGCACTGGACTCACTGTTCTCGGATGCACGCAAGGTCACGTGAGGAGGCGGAATGGTCTGGTGGTCCTCCCAGCTGTCCAGGCTTGCGGCTCACCACTGGAAGGACTTCATGATCATTTTGGTGGGAGGAGTTTGCCCTGACGATTGACGTGGGAGTTCCCTCCTCTGCACCCCCCTTCTCCCCCAGAAAGCAGTCGCCTCTGAGGCAGGTGTAGGCTCCTGAGCTAGGGAGACTGGCTTCCCAACTCAAGCTGACCTTTCCCAGGAGCCGGCCTCCCTCTCGGCCCACGAGGACTCAGACTGCCAGTTTGTGGACTGGAATGAAACATCCCAGGTCCAGCCTTCCTGTATAGCCATTCCTGCAGGACACAGACCGCTGGGCTCCCAGCAGGACATCCCCACAGAGGGGCTCTGGGACTCGAAGGAGCCAGTAATTCCTGCTGGGATGGCATGGGGTTCACAGGGATCCCAGAGGATGTTGCAGGGAACGCTCAGGTGGCCGTCTCTCCATTCGGTGGCAAATCGAGTCCTCTGCCAGCAGCCTCCCTCTAGAGACCTGTGTGTGGTGGGCGGCTAACTTCGAGGCCAGCAGTTCTAACCCACCAGCAGGAGACAGAGGAGACTGTCCCTGGAAAGACCTGCAGCCTCGGGAACCACAGGGGCAGTTTTCCAATGTCCTGTGGGGTCGCTGTGATTCGGACACACACGTCGGCAGGGAGTTTGGCTCCTCCGAGTTAGGGGGTGAGGGGAGCCATTGAAACTAGACCAGGTATTTCTTCAGAGCAAGGGCCGAGGCTTAAGGGTAAAGGCTCCCCAGGTGACTTCATGTGCCAAGTGCTGCTGTAGGTGCTGCGGTACCCCCATGTGAAACAGACCCATCCCTGCCCTCCTGGAGCAGACAGACATCTAGCGGTGGGCAGTGGGCAAGCATAAAGGCTTGCCATGGATGGAGCCAGCAGTACCTGTTGGAGAAGGAAAAGGTGCATGCTTTTCCCTGAGAGGGACGTGGGAGACCACATCCAGTTCGGGGCAGAAAGCCTGCAGGACCTGGGCCAGCCAGGTCACCCCGAGTTCTAGTGCTTACAGGGTGCACTGAAAAATGTTCCAGAGGTTGTTGTGCACTGTGGAGCATGAGAGAAAGAGAGAGAGAGAGAGAGAGAGAGAGAGAGAGAGATAGAGAGAGAGAGAGAGAAGTGAAGGAGGGGGCGTGTAGGAAACTTGGGTGTAAGGTAAAGTGACCAAATTTTAACATTGGTAAAGTGGGACAGTAGTAGAAGGGGTATATTCCCTTCCTGTTCTCCTGCCATTCCCTAGCTTGTCGTGCATTCTTTCCAAAAATTGGTACTTTTTTAAAAATGCCACAGGATGTGGGGAAAATTGTGTGAAATCGGGACTGTCCCGCCAAAAGAAGGAAGTCTGGTCACTTTAGTGTAGGGGCTCCTTAAAGTAAGGCAACCTAGAAGGGCTCTTTGTGGAGGGGGACTTGACCTCTGGGCCTGCAGAATGTGAGGGTTCAGAGAGACCGCTGGGGAACAAGGGGTCCAGGCAGAGGTGACCATCAGTGCCAAGGCTCTGAGCAGGGAAGGGCCGGAGTTGTGCTTCAGAAATTCCCCATCCTTCTTGTATTGAATCCCGGCTGCCCCCTCCGTGCTCTCTGACCTCCTCTTGTACACACCAGTTCATGAATCTGCCCCTTCACCCACCAAAGCAAGTGCTTGTTAACGTAACACTGCCCTGGATTTACTGTGACGACCCCCGCACAACCCCCAGAGGCTCCATGCCAAGCCCAAGGTCACCCAGCCAGGAAGTGGTAGAGCTGGAAAGAGGACGCAGACAGCTTGCCTCCTGGCCCAAGGGCTGTCATCTGCTGGTGGGGGCAGAGCTGAGGCAGTCGTGAGGGGGTCTGAGCCTGGGCAGGATGTCCTGATTTCCAGCACCCACCCAGTCCTGGGCCCTGAAATGGTTGGCTTCTTGAGGAATCTGTCGCCATCTGGTTCCCATGTGCTGCCTGTGGGTCTGTCTGGGGCACTGAAGGTTCCAGCCCAGCTTGGGGTAATTGTTACCAGAGATACCGCAGGGTGGGGCAGGGCAGCTCGACCCAGCAGGGGGGAGTTGGGTGATAGGCAAAGAGTGGGGTGAGTGGGATAGAGGCAGATAGAAAATCCAAGAGAGAGTGACAGAGACCGAGAGAGGCACTGAGAGAGAGAGCAAGGCAGGCACTGAGTTCCAGCCAGCAGAGAGCCTAAGGGGGGCGGCCGAGGGAGCAGGGCATCAACAGAGAGCCAGAGGAAGCAGAAAGCACTAGGTGCTGGGTGACCGACCAGGGAGAGATGAAGGGACCCCAGATGACCCCCAGGTACAAAGGAGCAGAGATGGGGGGGGGCAGGCGGGAGGAGAGAGACAGAAAGGTCAAGACTGAGCTGGTGAGACCTGTGGGATGTGGGTGCTCAGGGCAGTAGCGTCCACGGGCCGTAAAGGCCCAGGTACTCGCGGGCACACCGGAAGGTCCAGCTCTGTCTGGGCATCTTGGTGCGGGCCTTGTCCACCCTGCACAGGCTGGTCTCGCTCTGCCGCCCCCTGCTCAGAACGCCTCCCTCTCGGATCAAGGGTCCTTAGGGAAGGGCAGAAACCAAGTCTGGAGTCCCGGGTGGGTCCCTCCTCAGGGTCCTCTCCCACAGTCACCTGACCCACTCGGCATGGGGAGACCCCTTTTGCCAAGGTTGCTTTGCAAAGTGGGAGGCACCCTGGACTGCAAACCTGAGCTGAGAGTCGGGTGCTGAGCCTGCCCCTGGGGACCGTTCGGACCTCCAGCAAAGATGGCTGGAGCCAGGAGCAAAACTGGACACACAGGTCATACACCAGGCCTGGCCAGACTCAGCTCACCCACCTACCTGCCCACAGCATTGCTCAGTGGCCCTCTGACGCCCTTTCTCTCGATTTCTTTCCACACTCTCTTTGTTCTTCCTTTCTCTCTCTCTCTCTCTCTCTCTTTCTCTCTCTCTCTCTCTCTCTCTCTCTCTCTCTCTCTCCAGACCCTGGCTTATTGGGTCCCTAGAGTTGGTGGGTCCTTCCCAGGACAGGGACAGACCTGCAGAGGCAGTTCAGACTCCAGGCCCCAGTGTATACAGCCTTGTTTGGGGACAAACACTGCCACACACAGAGGGCTCCTCTTTATATCCCCCCACATCAGAGTCAGGGGAGCCCAGAGAGGGCCAGGGACTTGCCCAAGGTAACACAGCAAATTGCAAATGGACACTTTTCTACTTTGCTCCAGTCCCTCCCCTGGGGCCTTCTTCGGCCTGTCAGACCAGGCCATGGAAAATGTGGTGGCGGCCCCGCAGAATGAGGTCACTGATGGTATCCATGTGTTTGGGCCTTGTTCCCCTTGTAGCCCTCTCCACCCTGCTCCCTAGACCCTGGGGGGTGGGGGTGGGTCCAGGCGGAACTGAGCTCATTGATGATGAATGCTGGGGCTGAGGCTGCAGGAGAGAAAGTGCATCAACCCCCACCCACCCCCCCATCCCAACTTGGCCACCTTGCATCTCCTGACTGATGGGCAGAGGGAGGGGCCGGAGGAGCGCGGGAAGGATCCAGTCTCAGGCTAGAGTGGTCCAGCGCTGAGCATCTGGATCCTTCCTGAGCAGATTACTCCTAAGCTCTGCTCCTCAGCCTCAGACAACTCCAGAGTGAGCCCCAACTTAGTTCCCCCCTAAACCGGGCTCTGCCTCCAGTGCCCTGACAGGGTCTCTGCAGACCTGCGGGACGGTCCATTACTCATGTCCACTTGGATACAGTCCCCAGTTATGCGACCGCACGGGGCCTGGGCGTGGCTGTAGAGGCGTTTTAGAGATGAGATGAAACGTCAGCTGGCCTTAAGGAAGATGAGTCAAGGCGAATGGCCGCAAACCCTCAGGAGTCCTTCCGGGACACGCGCATGCGGACGTGAAGCTGGTCTTTCCCAACATCCAGGTCTCCACCTCCCCGGCCCTTCCCCCCAAGAGCTCTGGGCTCTCTGACCTCAGCGCCCGGGAACCGAGGCGGTTGCGGCATCCACAAGGAGCTCGGAGCGGATTCCTCTCCGACGTTCTTTGAATGGAGGGAAACGGGAAGAAGTCTGAAGAGGCCGGATCAGGGCTGTTCTGGCGTGGGCGGGGAAGATTCCTCAATGACATTCTCGGAAGACGGGCCTGGAAGGATGAGCAAATACATTGTCACGATGTGTGTGTGTGTGGGGGGGGGGGGGGGGGGGGGGGGGGGGGGGGGGGGGGGGGGGGGGGGGGGGGGGATTGGGGAGAAGGGAGGGGAGGAGAGTCCTTGGCACAATTTTCCGGGCCATTTTCTCACCGATGCAGTTTTCAGTGTTCTTAAAACGTCTTCCTTAGATCGCTTTGAGATGATCTCTGTCCTTTAAGAAAATTCACCAAGATCACCCCTCGGGAATTCCCGCAAATGGTCACCGTAGCTTTGGACGTTGCCACCCCTCTCCGCCTGGGCCTGCACAGGCCGGGTAGATCCCCCTCAGAAACCGACAGGTAGCTAGCGGAGGGAAAAGGGGGTCCATTACGCCTTGCTTAAAAGCAAGCTATCGCTCAGCACAGAAATGGCACACTGCGTGTGCTCAAAGATCCAGGTTTCCAGCCAGCCAGGCTACCCCTGGATTGGCTCACCTAAGCCAGGTGAATTAAATCCAGCCAATGGGGTTGACCAGGGCCGTAAACCACAGCTCCAGGTGGTGAATTGAAAATGCCAAGTTTGTGACTTAGGCGAGCGCTCACGGAGCGGCTGCAGGCTGGAGTCGATCGGAGCTCTCTCTCAAGCAGCTTTCCTAGCCGGCAGGCGGGGGTGAGGGATCTCCTGGGTTCCTGTGTACACCTGAAACTCCTTGAACCTTCATAAGACTTGTTGGGATCACAACCCAGGCTTCGGCTTAAATTCTTTTTTGCGTGGAGCCGAGGACCGAGGTCCATTTGTCCTCCCGAGAAACCTTACAAAACCAGCCTTTTCAGGGTGCTGGATTCTCTGCGTTGTATCGGCGAACCCAAGCCACGTCACGCCTTCTTACAATTCCCCAGACGCGCCTTCATCTGCTTCCATCTTGCTTTCAAGATTCATGGAAAGAGCGCCTCGCCGAGCTGGCTGATCTTCTCCCAGTGCCTTTTTGGCACCCAGGGGAGGGCCCGAGGATGTTGACCACAGTCTGCCCATCCTCCGAGGACGGCGGTCTTCCTTCTCTCGGCACAGCTCCAGAGCCTTCCTGACCTTCCTTGACACGCTCAGTGCACCTGAAAACTCTGGGGTCCCCCATGGGGCAGACTCTCCACAGACCTGTGGCCAAGCCTCAATGATCTGGGAAGAGTCCACTTGAGCTTGGTAAACATTTGATGGTCGTCAGGAGTCCGGCATCTTCCTTTCTGCCCTTGTGGCACCCAGAATATCCTTGTCCTGAAGGCCCCCCAACAGAACTAAGTCGAGCGCAAGGCTGCGAGAACTCCGCTGACCACGGAAACTGGTTCAAAGGCGACCGACTTGGCAGAGACCTGAGCAGATCTGCCCTGGAGCCTCCGCAGCGAAGCTTTGTGACTTACCCTTGTCAGGCTGAACAGAGGAGGAAGAAATTCTGCCTTTAAACGGCCACCGTAGCTTCTCCTGACAGCCTGCCTGTGGATTGAAGACTCGCCTGGCCAGACTCCAAAATCTCCCAAGCAAATCCCTTGCAATAAATGAACATGCTTCCCCCTTGGGTTCTGTTTCTCCATCGGAACCCGGACTCACCTGCCCCAGATTCCCATGGTCCATGTTCAAATGCCCGTCTGTAGCTCACATGCCTACCCCACCCTCCTGCACCCCTGCCTTTCTGTTTCTCTCCCTGGGAACCCCCAAGGCCAACCGTCCGCTAACGAGGGAGGGAAGGAGGAGGACAGCTCCCCAGCGTGAGAAGTCTCGTGCATGCTCAGAGGGGCTGGCGGGCCCCAGGTTGCGGGGGGGGGGGGGGGGGAACCTGACCAACAAAGCACCACAGACTGGTTCTTCCCACATACCCACCCCAGCCCACGTCCCCATTCTGCCCAGGGTCTCCTGTGACACCGTCTGAACCAATGACCTATCTCAGTCTCTGTCTTGGGGTCGGCTTTAGGAGGACGCCACTTCAGGGTCAGCGTTGTGGGCTTTGTCTTTTTGTTTGTTTGTTTATTTTGGTTAGGGTTAGTGTGCGAGTAAGGGTTGGTATTAAGCTTAGGGTGAGGGATATTAGCCCATATGTCTGATACTAATCTATAAAGTCCTCTTCAGATTCACAAAGCACATGCAATGACGCCAGGACAACCGAAGGCCAGTGGGTGCAGACTCTTGTGTATCCAGTGGTGGTAGAAGCATCTCAGCACTGGCAGGGGTCTCCCCATGTGTCCTCCAGTTTCCAGGGCTCAGCCTCTATCAGCAGTATGCAGTGGTGTTGTTCGTCTCTCAGTGCTGGCCAGGGCCTCTCTATGGCTTCTCAAGCATCTCAGCATTGGCAGGAGTCTCTGCGTGGCTTTTCCGGCTTCAGAGGTCTGGTTCCATCAGCGTCAGCCCATGTGGCTTCTCCTCTGGGACGTCTCTCAGGGAGTCAGCCCTGTGTCTTGTCAGTAGAGTGTTCCAAGGGACTGAACTGTAAGTAACTCACCTCCAAGAAGGAAATATGGCCAGATTTCCCAGAGTTCTCAGGAGAAAGCCATGCCCACACAGAGGTCTCATTGGCTAGCTCCAGATTGACAGGCTAGGCTCCACCCCTACACTCTTAATCCTTAAATTGACACCAGATTAGCTGACGGCCACAGGGTTGGTGTTAGACTTAGGGTTATGGCTAGACTTAGAGTTAGGGGTAGGGTTGGTGTTAGACTTAGGGTTAAGGTTAAGGTTATCTTAGGGGTAGGGTTGGTGTTGGACAGGGTTAGGGTTGATGTTAGACTTAAGGTTTGGTGGGCTTTGTCTTGCAGGACACAGCCACCCCAGGGGGCTTAGATGGTTTCAGGAACCACAAGAACTCAGGCTTCTTCTTGAGCCTCTTGAACCCAACTCCTCCAGCAAACCCACTCAGATGTCAGGGTACAGAGGACAAGGGAGACAGGGGGCTGGAAATCACGCCTCCCAAACTTTGCCGCTAGAGCCTCAGTTTCCCTCATTAGACCGCCCCCCGACCACCATGCCCACCTCCTCTCCTTGCTGAGTGAGCCTGCCCCAAAGGTAGCACCTGGATCTTTCCTGTCCTCCATCAGCTACTATGTTCTATAAGCCGGGCACTGAGCTGCTTGCTGGTGCCCTCTGGTGCCCAGCCACTCAGTGGGCAGCTACCTCTCATGCATTAGGAAACTGAGGCACAGAGAGGAGGGGGCTTGCCCTAACTGTGCAGTGAGACCCCGCCTGGATTCTCCCTCTGTCAGTCATGTTCCTGAGCACGGCGGGGGGCTGGGGGAGGGTGGTGGTGGTGGTAGCGACTGCCCCATCCCCTCAGAGCCCTCTCAGAGTGGAAAGGAGATTCCTTGGGAGTGTGACTCAGGGCCTGGGGTGAGGAAGTCACATCTCTGGGGTCTGCTGGGAGGGAAAGTGACGCCAAGGAAATTCCCACCACTTTGAGGCTCTGAGCAGCTGGAGGCTGGGGCTGGGGTGAGGGTGGGTTTCCGGCTTTGCTTCAGACCAGGGCAGGGGTGTCAGGGAGAGGGGTAGGGACGAGGGAGGGAGAGGTCCCCTGGCTGAAGACTGAGCCTCCCAGGAGGCCCTGTGACGTGTGGGGCTGAGGATGCTGTGGGGAGGCCTCCCTGAGAGTCTTCTGCCTCCCAGAGGGGCCAGCCAGCTAGCAGGCATTCTTCGGAGGCTGTGGAGAATTCCTGGCGCAGCTTCTGCCTGGAGCCTCCCAGGAAGATGCCCTGGAAGTGACCTTTATAAGTCTTGACCAACATCAGCCAGGGAAACAACATGAGACCTAGATGTCACTGAGAGGAGGGTGTCACCAGTCCCCACATCAAAAAATAAAGAACAAGAACCTGGTGAGATGGATGCTAACAACCCGTATGCTATAAACTTCATATTGCAAAACAGCCTTATGTCAACGTGGACTCAGAATTAAAAATCATGAACCCTGTCGTTTACATTCTTTAAACTGATTTTTTCTCTAGAAGTCATGATGTTGTGTATCTGATGTTGGCTTTGCCCCTCAAACTAACCGCCATTCAGACGTTCCGTGACACCCTCTGCAGAGGGGGCGCCCCAGGGGGGCTGGCTACCCGAGAAAGAGAGGACTCCTCTTCTGCATCAGCAAACAGCTGCTGAGTGTGCCCCGAGTTCTGGCAGAGGGACTGGGGCCAGTTTGGGACAGACAATGGAATAGGGAGACTTTGTCCCAGCCCCAGTCCCAGGGCAGAGCTGCACTGCAGGGAACTGTGGGCACCATGAAGTCACTGTGTCCCAGGGTTTGCCCTGATGTCACACACACACACACACACACACACACACACACACACACACCTGGATTCAAATCCCCACCCTGCTCCTCCCAGCAGAGAGATCTTCCGCAAATGACATGTGTCTTACAGACCTCAGTTTTCCGTATCTGAACAATGGGAATGGGAACGGTAACGCTAAATCAGACATAAGTACGTCGTTGAAGAAAGGGTGGGGCTGCGAGAATAAACATAAGATCTAGTCAAAGTGGTCTTTTCCTTCAGGGTGACCCTTCCACCCATGAGACTGAGTCAGCCTCCTGACCCCCCAGGCCCCATCCGGGTCTGCCTCCCCTCTGATCCAGACTCCCTCTGATCCAGAGCCCCCCATCTATATCCACTCTGACCCAGACCCTCTCTAACCCAGACCGCCTCTGATCCATACTCCCTTGTTCCAATGAGGGGTGGAGTCCTTGGGCCTCACCAGACCTCACCGGCCACCACCCTATATAGCAGGACGCTGGAGCTTCCCCTCCATCTTTTTCTCTTACCCCCAGCACTAGACCAAGAGTCTAAGGTCTGGGGTTCTGGTCTAAACTTTGTGGCCCCAGCCCAGGCTTGGTGCTCCAGGAACAGCAGGCGCTGTCTGAGAACCGCAGCTGAAGTGCAGATAACCATCTTCAGGGGTTCTCAGGAAGCACCTCACACCGCTGTGAGCAGCTCCCTGTGGGTGGCCAGCACCAGGTCAGAGGTGCGCTCTGTTCCAAGGGGAGGTTCATCGGAGGGTATGTGTGCAGAAGCTGCCTCCCCTGGGAGGGGGATGTCTTGGGGGGGGGGGATGGAAACTGTGCTTGGGACTTTGAGGGTCCTGCCTCACCAGCACTAATGACAGCCTCCAGGGTCAGGCTGGGATCCAGGTTTATGGGTAGAAGCCTGAAGGAGATGAGCCCCTAGACTGCACCCACATCACAGGCCACTACTCTCTGGACAGAGGGTTCCAAGGCTGCCTATCATTCCTGCAAGCCCAGGGTTGGGGTGGGGGTGGGCTGCCGGACACCAGCCACTAGTACCAACGCAGCTTATCCATCTCTGCCTCCCACCCCCCACCTCAGGGACTCCAGGGTGGCAGACATGGGGTTCAAGGCAAAGTATTGAGAAAGTGTCGAGGCAGCACACCAGTGCATGAGCGAATAAATGTGGCCAATCCGGAAGAGGCCTGTCCTCGGGCAATCTGGTATCCCCAGCCATGCTCCCAGGGAACTGGCATGCCCAGCCTCCTGGCCCGGCAGAGGGAAGCAAGTAGGGAGAGAGTGGTGGAAAGGAGGTTGGGGACACTGGGGAAGGAAGCCTCACCCCATGTGCACCTGCTCTTTGTACAGAGAGGAAGCTGAGGTCCAGAGGGGGCAGGCAGAGGCATGTTCCACACCGCCTTCGTCCTGACCAGCTCTCTTGTGTTTTCCGTCTCGTCTGGAGGTGCCCTGCCGGTGGGTGGACCGAGGGACGGGGGCTTCGTGAGGAAGGAGATGCGTGGCAGCCGACTTCCTTGCAGCCTCAGTGAAGGGGGTGAGTGAGGGTGTGGGAGCCTGCAGGCCTGCATTCGAACCTGACTCCGTTACTGTCCAGTGTCTGCTGGGGGGAGAGGGGGGTGTCTCTGGTTTCTCAGAGGACCAACGGCAGGGAATACACCCAGGGGTGGGGGATTGTCCAACTTCATGCTCCGTTCAAACCGGCGCCTTCTCATCCTCTTCTTCCCCCAAGCCTAACCCCAATCCTCTTGAACTGCCTGTTCCTTGACCTTGAACTTGCCTTGACTCCTCTCTAGACAGAAGAGTCCAGGAGGGACCTCACGCCGCTCTGGACTCTGCCTTGGCCCCAGCCCCCTGCTCTAGCTCCCCCCCCCATAGGGCCCCTCACCCTAGTGATTGGCTTAGCCTAATGTCTTCCCTGGGTGACTCTGTTCCATTCTCTTGAGTAGAGATGGGGACCAAATGGCCCACGGGTTGTCTCAGGTGGGCAAGGTCATCCAGCAGTTAACAGCCCACGATGCACCAAGGAGAAGCCAAGGCAGCCACCACCCTGGGGGTGAGTTAACCAAATCCTTGCCCTTTTTGCTTTTTTAAAATAAATCATTTTATTGGGGCCTCTTACGGCTCATATGACAATCCATTCATCCACTGTGGTAAGTATATTTGTACATTTGTTGCCTTCATCATTTCCAAAACATTTTCTCTCTACTTGAGCCCTTGGTATCAGCTTCTCTTTTTCCCCTCCCCCTCATGAACCCGTGACAATTTGTGAATTATTTTTGCTTTCATGTTTTACACTGCCCACTGTCTCCCTTCACCCATGTTTCTGCTGTTCACTCTGTCCTGGGTTCCATGTGTCAATAGCTCTTATCTGTACCCGTGTACATGCGCCGCTTTGGCTGGATTTGTAAGACAGAACTGGGGCCATGACAGTGGGGGGTTAGGAAGCATTAAAGAGCTAGAGCAGCGGTTCTCAACCTGTGGGTCATGATCCATTTAGGAGTGACCCTTCCACAGGGGTCACCTGATTCATAACAGTAGCAAAATTATAGTTTTGAGGGCTGAGCCCCGGTGGCATAGTGGTTGTGTGCGGAACTGCGGCCCACTGGGATGGAGGTTCAATTCCAGCAGTGGGGCTGGGCCTCCTACTCCCACCACCGGAGAGCAGTGATGCCCAAAAACAAAAAACAAAAAACAAAACAAAACAAAAAAATTATAGTTTTGAAGTCGCAACAAAAAATCATTTTATGGGTCACCACAACATGAGGAACTGTATGACAGGGTCGAGGCATTAGAAAGGTTGAGAACCACTGCATTAGAGGACTGGTGTGTGTTTTGTTGATGCTATACTGCACCCTGGCTGGCTTGTCCCTTCTTTGTGACCCTTCTATAGAGGGGTGACCAGTTGTCTACAGATCAGCTTGGGTCTCCATTCTGACTCCTCTTGTTCTCATCAAAATGGTTTTTTTTTTTTTGGGGGGTGGGGGGTGTCTTCCGATGCTTGATGCCATCAGTGCCTTATGGTCCACACAGGCTGTTGTGGTTCTTCCTTGTGGGCTTTGTTGTTTCCAGCAGCTCATTTTTCAGTAGGTAATTTTGTAAGGCCCCAGAACGATGTTAGTCATATCGAAGGCCTTTGACAGAAAAGGGGTCCCTACCCTTGCTCTAGTGAGTGGGAGGAGTAACATGCATTCTACAGAAAAGGACAGGAAGCCGGTCTCCGAGTGGGACTTACACCAACCCCTGTGACCTTCCAGCTCCACCCTCTGTTTGGGTCACAGTCGACCTCAGCCCTCGAGGCCAGTAACCCTTTACCCTTTGTCTGGGGCTTGTTCCTGCACAGCCTCCCACGGTCTCCTGTCCTGTCCTGCTACCGCAAAGCTGTGCCCACCACAGACACAGATACACACACACACAGCCTGCAAATGGTCCCACTCTTTTAGATGCCACCCTTGCTAATGAATGAACCTTGGGCAGGCTATGTCCCCATGCAGGGCACGTGGTCCGAGCTCCAGGTTTGAGACATGAAGACTGAATGACAACTAATTTTATCTCTGTGGACCCTCCACTCTCCAAGGGCCCCAGCCAGACCTGTGCCCTCAGAGGTCTGACCAGGGCAGTGCCCCCAGTGAGCTCCGCATGAGAAGACTATGAAGTCCCAGAGCATGTCCAGAGGAAGGTTCTGGAAGTCACAGCCCGAGAGGGACAGCCCGAGGAGCTCTAGTAGAAAAGGCCCAAGCATAGCCCTGCATGCACAGACTTGCTTCCCCCCCACCCCCACCCCCACCCCGTGGCTTGCGTGGCCAGTGGTAAGCCTGCCCCACAAGCACCCAGAGAAGCTCCCCATCGGTGGGAAGCAGAGGTAAGAAGAAGCAGGGAGCCTCCCTGCAGGGTGTGACAGTCTGGAGGAGCCCAGTTGGCCCCAAGGACCTTAGTCTGGGCCTGCGGGAGGAGAGGCTGAAGAAATCAGGCAGGGGGTGGGGGGCGATGGGTCTGCTGGCCAGATGGTGATACTGCTGTCGAGACAGGAGCACCCGGAGGGCCGTGTCGGTAGCGTACACTAGGGGTCTTTGGGGAGGGCCAGAGAAATGGGTCAGGTGCTCTGCAGCGGGGTCCAGGCTGCGTCAGAGGCCTGGACGCTGTCAGGGAAGAGCCGGTCCTGACATCCCAGAGTCTGTGGAAGGGAGAGGCACGGACCAGACTCCCTGAGAGGAAGAGTCCTCCCTGGCCGAGCCCCGCCGGCTGCCTCCCTCTGCGTGGAGCTGGGTGGTGGGTATCAGTCAGTCTCACGCCCAGTGGATGAAAACAGGAAACACTCGCTGCGACTCGGGCCGGCCGCGTTTCACTGGTATCTGGTTTCTAGGAACTCGTCAGGAGGCCTCCGACATGGGGCTTTCTCAGCCCAGTCTTTCTGGAAAGGGCATGCCTTTCACGGGAAAAGATATGTCCTGCGGTTCCCCCACCTCCCCGCCCACTGCCAAGTCTGCCCAGAGTGGCCTAGAGTGCAGAGGAGCCCTGCTTCCTCCACTGTCCAAGTCTGTGCCTCTCTGCAGGACAGAGAGCCTCCTTTTCCTCCCGGGAGTGCCTGGTGGGTTTGAACTGCTGACTTGGTGGTCAGGACTCCTCCAATGAGGAGCGATCACACCAGCACGCTGTCCTCCATCCCCAGGTGGCCGCCAGGACGCTACTGATGGACAAGGGCTTGGCCCTGAGCACCAACTACACGGTGTGGTAGAATTAAAGTGACCAGATTTTAAGCGGGACACCATTGACCGGGGGCTGGGGGTGGCATGGGGTTGGTTCTTGATTTAAAATATGGTCTATATGGGCCTGAGCCCTGGTGGCATAGTGGTGGTGTGTGGGACTGCGGCCCACAGAGTTGACGGTTCAAATCCAGCAGCAGCTCTCCAGGAGAAAGGCTGAGCTTCCTACTCCCACTAGGGCAGTGATGCCACAAAAGAAAAAAATGGTCTATATGGAGCAACAAAAACGTTCATAGCATGCAAAAATAGTATTGTGATATATTTATTTAATTTTAAAACGACGCAGGGCAAATTGTTAAAAAGCAGGACATCTCGTCACGTTATGGTAGATGGACCTCAAACAGGACAGTGGTCAGTAATAGCAAGATGGACTGGGATGGCGGTTCAATTCCAGCAGTGGGGCTGGGCCTCCTACTCCCACCACCAGAGAGCAGTGATGCCCTCCCCCAAAAATAATAATAGCAAGATGAAGACAGGGGGCTATCAGTTCTTAGAAGACAGGAGTGGGCCAGGGGGCCTGCAGGCACCATTCCTCTGCTCTGCTGTGTAAGATGTTCCGGAAAGTACAAGGGGTAGGGGTGGGGGGGTCGAGAGAGCAATAAAAGCACGTCTTGAAATGCAAGAGACCAAACTGGAGGCGGAACCCCGAGAAGTCAAAAGATGTAACCGATTACCGCTGTCAGACCCGAAGACCAAGGTGTCCCCAGAGAGAGGGCGGGACGAGAGGACCGGTGACTCCGTTAACCGGCGAGATGCGGAAGGGTGGGAGCGGTACTCACACCACGGCCAAGTTCAGACCAGGGACATGCAGGAGAGGTCGCCCCAGATCTCGTAGATCGGGACCCTGGAGGACTCTGAGCCACTGATGTCTTCCAGGGCCGACCGGCCTCTCCGTGCCAGCCTAGGATGCTGTGCAGCCTGGGTCCGTTGCTCTCCTCTCTGAAAGAGAAGCCTTTTTGGAAACTCATGGAAGGTAGCTATCAGTCGGCCTTGACTCCATGGCAGTGAATTAACCTGTGAGTGGATGTAATCCTGTCTCACTGATTTTCCCCCATGGGGTGGAGGAACAATACCTGAGTTTGTGTGGGCTCCTGTCTCCTCGTGATAGAATTCACCTGGACCAGGCGCTGCATGTGGTCTGAGAGGTCTGCGGCGAGCGGCCATCCCGAGCCCAGCTGGTTCCTGTTCACCTGGAGCACTAGAGGAAGAGCCGGGCGGAGGAGATGGAATGTGTCACTAATTGCCTCCATGGACATCTGCTTCCTTTGCCCTGGCAGGCCTGGGTGGTGCTCAGTGGCCATGACTAAAAACATGCTGGTGAGAGACTCCATAGGAACATCCTGAGCCAAACAGCGGGGCCGGGGTGCAGGGCAGAATTGTGTGAACTCCAGACTTTCTGGAGTCATGGAAGGTGGATGAGCTCCTGAAATTGCTGTCTTGGGAGAGCTTTTAAGTATTACACCAAAAGTAGCACCTAAAGTCTTTGAAACCAAACAGTAGTTAAGTTAAAAAAAAAAAATCTGTCTTAAAATGGATGCATAGAAAATGTGGTAAAAAAAAAAAAAAGTTGACGGTGCCTGGCTATCAAAAGATATAGCGTCTGGGGTCTTAAAAGGTTTGAAGACAAACAAGCAGCCTTTCAGCTGAGAAGTAACAAAGCTCACATGGAAGAAGCACGCCAGCCTGTGTGATCATGAGGTGTCAGTGGGATCAGATATCAGGCATCAAAGACACAGAATTAAAAAATCTTATCAATGTGAATGAGGGGGAGGACAGAGTAGAAACTCAAAGCCCATCTGTAAACAACTGCACATTCCCTTACAGAAGGGTCACAAGGAATAGATGAGCCAGTCAGGGTTCAGTATAGCACCAACGGAACATACAACTAGTTCTTTAATGCTTCCTCCCCAACCCACTATCATGACCCCAATTCTACCTTACAATTCCGCCTAGACCAGAGCATGGACACAATTACAGATAAGAGCTGGAAACACAGAGAATCCAGGACAGATTAACCCCTCGGGACTAATAATGAGAGAATGCGATACCAGGAGGGGAAGGGGAAGATGGGGGAGAAATGAAGAATGGATTGCAATGATCTACATATAGTCCCCTCCCAGGGAAACAGGCAACAGAAAAGTGAGTAAAGGGACACATTGGTCAGTGTAAGACATGAAAAAATAATAATTTATAATTTATTCAAGGTTTCTGAGGAGGGGGGGATAAAAAATGAGGAGCTGATACCAAGGGCCCAAGTAGAAAGAAAATGTCTTGAAAATGATGATGGCAACAAATGTAAAAATGTGCTTGACATGATGGCTGGGTGGCTGGATTGTGATAAGAGCTGTTCGAGTCCCCAATAAAATGTTTTAGAAGGGGGAGAAAAGTAACAAAGGAGAAAATGACTTGCGATGAAGTTCTGATGTGCGACATTGGTTCCAAAATGCCCTGGGCCTGGGCTTCTAGAATCAGCCCAACTAACCACTCAACTGACAAAGTTTTAATGGTTCAAGTCAAGATTCATGCCTGTGATCTTCTAGACTCATCTCTCCAGAGCACTCTGTTTAGGAACCACTCTCCTCCCACCCTTCCATGGTGGATAGAAGTTGTTCACCAAGGCTTGTTTCCTGAGTCGTTCCCACAAATGAATAATGGGCTCCCACTCGCCTCCTGCACCTTGGGGCCTCACAATTTAGGCTCTATATACTGCAGTCCTTGGTAACGGGTGATGGGGTGCTTCTTCCAGGTGGGCTTAGTTGGCATCTCCCTTAGATGACCGCCTGGCTCTGCCTAAGGTGGAGAGCGGGCTGGGCACAGACAGACAGGGCGGCCCTGCTGACTGCTGGGTCTGGAAGTAACTCACTAAATAAAGACATCGTGCTTCTCTTTGGTGGGCCCCTGATGACCGAGTGCCTACGACTCCCTGCCCTTCAAACTCCAAGCTCAGCAGTTCAAAAGCACCGGCTGCTGCAAAGGAGAAAGAGGAGGCTCTTGGCGCCTATAAGGGGCTGCAGAGATGGGTCTACTCTGCCCTAGAGGGCGCTGGGAATCCTAACTGCCTCGACTGATCGCAGTAAGTTCGGTTCGGATGTGGTATACATTTGACTACGGGAACAGTTTTTTAGAAAACCACTGTGAAGAATATGAAGAGATAAGGCTAGCCTGGGAAGATAGAGTTGCAAATTTCAGGAAATGTGTTTGAAAGGAGTCGGCAGCATATTTGTAAACTACGTAACAATGTGTCCGTGTTACCTGGCGAGGCTGCCAATCTCCCTCTAGTTATCCTCATTACGGAGAGTTCTGACAGATTCCAGGGGCTCTGCCAGAAGCCGACTCCCACCTAAGTGGAATCCCTTTCATGTTCTCAGTAGTTTTCATTATCATCGGACTGACAGCATCTTTAGCCATCTGACCTCTGTTTGTCTTCGGGGGTTGGCCTGGGAATGATAGCATCAGATAGCACCCCGGACTCTCCTTAAGGCCCATTGCTTGTTCCCTCAAGACAATCAGACTCATGGATGGTGGTAAGGAAGGCACTGTGAGGTGGAGGTGACCAGTATACATTGATGAATTGCCCCCAAACCCCAAAACAATCCGGTCAGAAGGCCAGCTCGACGTCTCCCGCACATCTACCTGCCACGGTACAGCCCTGACTCCTCTGAAGATCCCCGGACTGGGAGCTAGCCCTTTCCTCTAGGAGCAGAGAGGCCTGCCCTGAGAGCGCTTCTTTCTTCGTGCTCCCTTGGAGAGGCCTGTGGGCAACAAGATGTCTCCCCACCCCACCCCAGCCCCGTCTCATTTCTGCCTTCCTGGTCAGAGACATGAACACTGGCAGCGCAGTGCTTATGCACTCAGCTGCTCACGGGAAGGGCCGTCGTGGGCACCCATCGGCTGCTCCGGGGAAGAGAGACTGGGCGGTCCACATCTGCAGGCACCACTGCCGCTGTCAGCAGAGCACCACAGAACAAAGCAGCCCCGTCCTGCGTCCTCGGCACAACTGTTCTCCTGGATGGGCATCAAGGCCGTGACGACGGGCACAGACAGGAGACCAGTTGTGTCGAACTGCTCGTTCTTCTGGATGTCCGTGGTGCGCTCGGTGGGCTTGGCGAGCGCCACCGTTGGAATGCCTCCTCGGTTCTTCCCCGGTTTCCCTCCTTTCAACGTGAGAAACCCTGTGGGCCAGCGCTGCCCCAGCAGGAGAGCTACCAGGCTTTGGAGCTGACTTGAGGGCGTGGAGTTTGCTGGTTGGTCTGGGGCAGAGGGAACCTCAACCCTCCTTGGGCTCCCACCACCTGTCGGGGGTGGGGTGGGGGACTTTGCACGAGGGCCTTTTGGGCTTGTCCAGTCCACCCACCTGCATCCAAGCGGGCACCGCAAAGCCAGCAAGTGCCAACCAAGTACAGTCAGAGCAGGGCGGGGGGGAACATGGTGAGTGACACACTGGGCTGCTGACCACAGAGTGGGCAGTTCAAAATCAGCAATCACTTCTGGGGTGGGGGGGGAGGAGATGAGTTTCCTGCTCCCCTAAGGAGTTACAGACTGGGATGGCCACACGGGCGTCCTACGGTCCGCTGGAATGGACCGGGTGGCGGTGAGTGAGAAGCCCATCACGGCGTGGTGTGAGATCTTGGACCGGCTACGGCAGCAGTTCTCAGCCTGTGGGTCATGACTCTTTTGGGCGTCGAACGACTCTTCCACAGCGATCGCCTAAGATCTCTGTGAACACATATTTCTCATGGTTCTCGGAACCAAAACACAGTTCCTACAATTGTCTCCGGACAGGCTTGCCCTCAGGCAGATCCGACCACATGCAAGTACCCGGCGTGAAGACTATGACTCATTCTGTGCCCTGCTTCAAGACAAAATTTCATGCAGTTGTAATTAGAAACAACTATTTCTCTCTTTTTAAAATCATTTTATTGGGGGCTCGTACAGCTCTTATCACCACCCACCCATCCATCCATCCGTCGTGTCAACACATTTGTACGTTTGTTGCCATTGTCATGCTCAAAACATTTGCCGTCTCCCTGCTCTTGGTATCACTTCATTGTTCTTCTCCTTCCTCCCCGCCCCCCCCGCCATGAACCCCTGATAGTGTATAAATGATAATTATTTTGTCGTGTCTTACACTGTCTGACCTTTCTCTTCACCCACTTTTCTGTTGTTCGTCCCTGAGGGAGGGGGTTGTATGTGGATCCTGTGAGCAGTTCACCTTTCTACCCACCCCCCACCCTCCCAGTATCACCAACCTCACAGAAACTAATGTTTCACAATATATAGGTACATATTGTTTTCGTGACTAACCGCTAATGCTTTAATGATGTTCAATTTGTAGCAATGAAAATATACCCTGCATATCAGATACTTACACGACAATTCATAACAGTAGCAAAATGACAGGGATAAAGTAGCAAGGAAAATAACTTTAGGGTGGGGCGATCCCCACAACTCCTGGCACTGTATGAAAGGGTGGCGGCAGGAGGAAGGCCGAGAACCACTGGACGAGAGGCCTTGTAAGCCATGAAATGAGAAGCAGTCGTCTCTATCACACAGGGCAAATGGAAGGGTGGAGGTGCCTGGTCTGGACTCAGGCATGTAGAAGGCGCTCCCTGAGTCCTCGTCTCTCTCCCTGGGGAGAGGCAGTTCACCCAGGCCTCTGCCTGCTGGATTGTTCCTCCAGGACAGAGCTGTGTCATGTACCCTGAATTCCCCAGGTCACAGTCAGCCGCCCCCATCCGGGTCACCACGTCTGAGAATGTGACCTTCGGGAAGGACAGATGGCCTGACACCCAGAGGACGCCAGTCACCGGTGGGAAAGTAGCACCGAGAGGCTCCACGCACATGTCCCCCAAGCCCAGAGTCCAGTCCAGCAGAACCAGGAGGACCCAACTGACTTCCCCGTGGGCTCCCGGTCTTATGCTCCTGCTCTCTTCCCCCTCTTTGGAGTTGGCCCCATTGAGATCCAGAGATGTTTATTTTTTTGTGGGAAAACAGAGTGGGATGAAATATGTCCTTGCGTCTGGAAAGCTATTTTGAGCCAGGCAGCCGGCTGGCGCTCCTGGTGATCAGCGCTGGTTGACCCCGGCGGAGCCCCGGCCTTCCGGCCTCTCTCCCTCCGCAGGGCCCGAGTCCAGCCGTCACGTATCATGCCCCAATGTGGGGTCTGACCCCAACCCTGTGACTCTTGGAAATCCCCAAGGGGGGATTGAGGCCTGGACCGTCCCCACCCAGGGAGGGGGGGACTGAAAGAGGAATCACACCACGCGTTAGAGACATCTACGGCAGGGGTGGGGGGCATCTGAGTCAGGCCCCGCAGACTCAGCGAAGCCAGCTCACATCTCACACGTCACCAAAGAGAAGTCCACCTGGCCGTCATCCCACGGGGGTGAGTTGGTGAGACGTTTGCGCAGGATGGCCCGAGAAGAGTGTTATAAATAGCCACATGGCAGGAGCAAGGTTCCCCACCCCGATGTCAGGATAGGACTTGCACGGACCCTATCCAGCACAGGAAGACAGGTAGGGGTGGTGGAGAGGGCCTTGTTAGGGTCCCCTGACCCCTGTCCAGCCTCTGCACATCTAACAGTGTGTCTTCACACCACTGCAGTGCCTGTCTGAAAAACCCACTTCACTCGTCCCCTCTTGCTTAACCCTTCACTGTTCCCTCTCTTCTAGAACAAAGCCCATCGCCAACTGAGGTCTGCAGACAGGCACCCCCCCACACCCCAAGATCCTTTTTCTTCTTCCGTGCTCCAAAGCCAAATCGGCCACTCTGCCCACCCCCACGCCGCTGGCAAGACACAGAGGAATCTCAGCTAATTTCATCGTGAAATGACCCCTGTCAGGCAAAGGTCGAGGGGGAGCAGGAATGACATTGGGAATGTTCCATCTGCACAATAGGCCCTTAATAAATGTCATCTCTCTTCCTTCCTTACCGACACACACCCTCTTTTCTCTACAACACCCCAGTGGCATCCACGTAAATCTCACCCCAGCCGCCGAGGGCCCCGGCAGGTGGGGGTGGGGGTGGATGAAGGGGAGGGACGACAGCAAAGCCCAGGCAGCCGAGTCCACAGTGTCTAAGCCAGACGTGCACCTGGGGGAGGCGGCACACTGAGAGTAAAGCGCTCGAGTCCCCTCAGCAGACGTGGGGCTCCACGTCCTGCCCACGGCTGGAGGACCATCTCCTGAGAGCAGGGCCACGGACCCGATAAGCAAGGTATGCACAGACTTGTTCATGCTTACGCACTGGTCTGATGTGAGCAGTTCCACAGTCTTTTCACACCAAAGACCCTGCTTTTAGACTGGCTGGATTGATCTCCCTTCCACCCCCGCAGGTCTTGAATCAAAGGAGCCAAGCCGCTTTTTGAATTTGCCATCCTCGACTGGGACGGCAGTCCCCGGTCAACCCGGGTACATGTTGGACGAATCATCACACCAGTAAGTCGGTCCAAGGGCTTTTCACCACCTGGACAACCCGGTGAAGCCTAGATGGAATTGTTCTCTACAGGCTGGTCCGTAAGCACAAGTAAGACCCAAAGCAGCCCGAGTTGATGCTGAGTGGGCTGGCAGTCAACAGGCAGCCTTCTCCGCACCTGTAACCCCATGTGGATGACCTTGCTCGCTGGGTCACCTTGAGCTGAAGATGGGGCCGGAGCAGGCCGAGGGGAGAGGTGCACCCAAGGAGGACATTCTCCCCCAAGAGAAATGTCAGGACCCTGAAGATTGCCACATAGGGAGGGGGAGGTCAGGAGGAAGGCACCATGAGCTGCTAACCACAGGTCAGCGGTTTGAACCCACCCGTCTCTCTGAGGGAGAAAGATGAGGCTGACGGCTCCCAGGGAGAGTCAGGACTCCTGAAACTCGCAGGGACATCTCTCTGGGTCCCGGGGGATCTCTGTGAGCCAGGGCCCGCCTGGATGACAGACTGAGAACAACTCCCCATGCCTGCCCTGGACACCCCCGCGGGTTCTCCGGGTGGGAGGGCAGCGGGACCACGGGTGTGGGGGATTTGTGCCCCACGCCCCCTCCCCACTGACACAGAGCCAGTCTGTCAGCGAGATCGCAGGAATTCACCAGCACAGCAAAGCCGGAGAAGCTCCGTTCTTGGCTTGGTCCCCATTTCCTGATCAAGAAGCAGAGGTCCTGAGCAGAACCCCCACCACCCCCGCCCAGGGTTTCACACAAGGCCCAGCCACCCTGGCCCCTATCCTCGTCACCGCCTACTCCAGAGAGGAAGCTGTCTTTCTTCCTGAAGGACTCAGCATTCAGCATCGGGTGCTGGAATGGGGGAGAAGAGCCCCAGCTGGAAGGCAGGCCAGCCCCAGTTTTGTTCCCAACTCCAAGGGCGACCTGCTCTCTGGGGGCGTTGGGTAACCCAGTGGTTCTCCAAGATGGTTGGGATAGGGGATGTGACCGGGGGCGTCAGACCCGTCCTATAGACAGGGGCCCGAGGCCTGGCCTGCAGTGGAGAGTCAGGCTTCCCTCTCTCACCCGCTCCCCTGAGATGACTCCCCAGACAGCCAGGCCCCAGGCCTGGCAGCCAAGCGGAACCCCTCTGGGTCCCCCAGCAGAGGCTCCAGGCTCCGATGTGCTTCCCATCACAGCTCAGGAATGTGGGCATCCACATCCCAGCAGACACGCTGGCTGGCTGCCCGCTGAGCCAGGGCCCCTGGTAATTGATGGGAGTCAAAAGAGCCCCCCAGAGAGGGGCCCAGCTTCGAGACACCTGGGTCGTGCAGGCAGTGCCAGGCAGAGGACATGTCTGTCTGAGGAGTCACCCAGCAGAGAGCTCTCAGTGTCTCAGGGGAGGGGGCGGGAGAGGGGAGCCTGGCTCTGGATGCTGAGCTTGGCAGCGTCTGGCAGGGAACTGCTCTCTGGTCTGGGGGGTGGGAGGGTCTGGGAAGGAGTGGGCAAGAGTGAGCCGGGGGTCATGCTAAGCAGAGGAAGCTGGATTCTTAATCTTATCAGGCCTCTCACACACACATTGTCACTTTTTTTTTTTTTAGTTTTTTTAGGCATCACTGCCCTCTGGTGGTGGAAGTAGGAGGCCCAGCCTTTGCTCCTGTAGAGCTGGAATTGAACTTCCATCCCAGTGGACCACAGTCCTGCGCACAACCACTACGCCACCAGGGCTCAGTCCTTGTCACTGTTTTTTGAATTACTTTTTGTTCTCTTATTCCTGGGTTGGACAACACCACCTCCTTTCCCCCACCTCCCCATCCCCCATTTCCCCACCTCCACTCCAGAAACATCAGTCCCATTATTTTATCTTCCAGACTGTTCATCCAGCCTATCTTTATCTAGATAGACCTGCAGAGATAACAATATGTACAAAAAAACCAGGCATCCTTTTTTAAAAAAAAACCATTCTACTGGGGGCTCATACATCGCTTTTCACAACACATAAATACATATACTGTGCCAAGCACCTTCACATGCTTGCTGCTGTCATTATTCTCCAAATATCCGCTTTTCCACTTGAGCCCTTGATATCAACTTCTCATCCTTTCCCCTCTGTCCTTGGTCCCCCTTTCCCCACTAACCCTCAGTACTTTATAAATTTTTTTTTTGGGGGGGAGCATCACTGCCCTCAGGTGGTGGGAGTAGGAGGCCCAGCCTTTGTTCCGTGGAGCTGGAATCGAACCTCCATCTCAGTGGGCCGCAGTCCTGGACTCAGCCCATTTTGTCATATCTTACACTGCCTGATGTCTCCCCTCGCCCACTCCTTTAATGTCTGTCCTCCGATAGGAGGTCATGTATAGATCCTTGTAGTTGACTCCCCCTCTCAACCCCACCTACCCTCCACCCATCTGGTAACTCCAAACGCACCACTGGCCCCAAGGGGTTCATCAGTCCTGGGTTCCCCGTATTTTCAGTTCCCATCTCTACCAGTGTACCTTCTCCAGTCCAGCTGGATTTGTAAGGTAGAATTGGGACCATGATAATTGGAGGGAAGAAGCCTTCAGGAACTAGAGGAAAGTTGTATGCTTCATCACCACCTCATTGTACTTGACTGGCCTGTCTCCTCCCCACGAGTCCCTGTAAGAGGTGTCCAATTGCCCACAGGTGGGCCTTGGGTCCCCACCTGCTCTCCCCCTCCTTCATAGTGATGTGATTCTTGTTCTTTGATGCTTGATATCTGCTCCCTTTGATCTCTCATGATCACACAGGTTGGTGTGCTTCTTCTATGTGGGCTTTGCTGCTCCTGCACTAGATGGCCACTTGTTCACCTTCAAGCCTTTAAGAACCCAGACACTTTATCCTTTGGTAGCTGGGTGCCATCGGCTTCCTCCGCTCTGTCTGCCACCCGTTTGTCTTCAGCGATCATGTTGGGAGGGTGGGCACATAGTGATAGGTTTTTTGTTCTTTGATGCCTGACACCTGGTTCTCTCCACATCTCATGGTTGCACAGGCTAGTGAGTTTCTTCTATAGTGGGCTTTGTTGTTCCTGGGCTGTATCACCACGTATTCACCCTCAAGCTTTTAAGACCTCGGATGCTATGTCTTTTGATAGCTGGGAACCATCAGCTTTCTTCACCACTCTTGCTCATGTCCCCACCTGTCCTCAGTGATTGACTCAGGAAGGTGTGCACACGGCGATAGGGTTTTTTCCTGTTTGATGCCTGAGGCCTGGTCCTTTTGACACCTCGGGGCCACTTCTTCCATGTGGGCTTGGGTACTTCTCAGCTAGATGGCCATTTGTTTATCTTTAGACTTTGAGACCCCACACGCTATATTCTTTGATAGCTGGGCACCATAGGTTTCCGTCACCACATTTGCTTATGCACCTATTTGACTTCAGCGATCGTATTGGGCCAGTGAGCACCAGGAAATACCAGATTAATAGGACGAAGTGTTAGCAAGGCATCCTAAGATAAAGCAAGCAAAGAAAATAAAATGATGATAACAAAAAAAAACCCCAACATTCAAAAAATACATATAAAAGTAAAAAATGAAAAAGAATAACAAAATAAAAACCCATAAGTAGTTCAGTGTCTGTTCGTTGAAATCCAGGCGTGCCCCCGTTGAGTCTGTTGGGGTGTCATATTGAATTTTCCCTGTTTAGTAATCATTACTTATTATGTAAAATAATTATATTCTGAAGCATATGAATGACTGCATTGGTCTGGTTGGAGTGTACTGCCTTACTGAGTGCTGAACATTTTTGCATTTCTATTAATATCCCTGAACCTTGCCCTGGAATGCTCTCGAGTTGGTTGGCATGACTGGATCCCACTCCATCGGCTATCTGGCGACACTGCACAGGGCCCCCTTGTGATTACTCTTGGGAGCCTCCAGAGGTCAGCGGTTCTACACTGCGGGCTTCCTCATGCCTGGTGTTCTCTGTGCACTCCAGGTTGACGTCACTGTGTCGGTCCACTTTGTTGAAGGTCTTCTTTTCCTTCACTGACCCTCGACCAAGCTTGGCATCGTGCTCCAGGCCCTGGTCCCCTTGGAGAACACGCCCAGAGGAGATGAGACCATGTGGCAGTCATGGACTCTGGTGCCAATTTAAGGAATAAGAGTGGAGGGGTGGAGCCGAGCCTGTCAATCTGGAGATAGCCAATGAGACCTCTGTGTGGGCATGGCTTTCTCCTGAGAATTCTGGGAAATCTCATGATATTTCCCCCATGGAAGTGAGAGACTATTGACTCAGTCACTTGCCCTACTGACAAGATACAAAACTCTTGGAATGCTCGACTGACAAGACAGCATGGTATCGTGCTGTCAGATCCTGAGTCCTGGAACCTGGAGGAGCCGGAGGAGAAGCCACATGGGCTTGCCCTGATGGAACCAGACCTCTGGGACCTGAGAAGCCACATGGAGACTCTTGCCAGTGCTGAGATACTTGGGAGGCCAAGGGGAGACCCCTGCCAGCACTGAGATAGTTCTACCACCACTGGATACACAAGACTGCACCTACTGGCCTGTGATTGCCCTGGCATCATTGCATGCGCTTCGTGAGTCTGAAGAGGACTTACGGATTGGTATTGGACATAGGGGCTAATATCACACTTATGGACTTGAACTGGGCTGGGCTGGGCTGCTTTCTCAATATTCCATTCCTCTTGTAGATGAACCTCTCCCTTATATATGTATGCGTGTTTATGAATTAGTTTCTCTAGTCTACCCGGACGAACACAGACAATGTCTCAATCTCCCTGCTTCTGAGGTGCGTCCTCGCTGTACTTCTTCCAAGACAGAGCGGATTGTTCTCTGACAGCCCGTGGTACCGTGAATAGTTTTCCTCAGCACCCGAATTCAAGCGCGTCATCTTTTTCCGTCTTCCTCATGCACCACCCAGCATGCGCACATCTGGAGCCAGTGATTCTCTAACAGTGAGACAAAGCCCTTCGGAGGGCAGGGAGGGGGGACGGGGAGGTGTGTCTCTGCCTGGGGCTGTGGGAAGTCTGTTTCCTCTGGTCCTACTGTGTCCTCATCCCGGCGTTTCTTCATGCTCTTGTTGACTCTGCTAAAGCCCGGAGGAAACTCCTCTCAGGGAAGCGCTCTCCGGTCTAGGTCCTTGCTCTCCCGCACCTTCCAGCTGCCGTGGTTCTGGTCTGTGCACAGAGCCCGGAGTTCACAGGCCTTGCTTGCGCTCTCTTTCCCCGACCTGTAGCTCGAAACCCTGGTCTACTCTTGTTCCATCATCACACTCACCCTGCTTGCTTTCCATCAACAACCACTGCCCTGGCATCAAAGAACAAAAAATTACATCATTATCAATGAGGGGGAGTACAGAGTGGGGACCCAAAGTCCATCTGTAGGCAACTGGACATCCCCTTATGAAGGGTCGTGGGGAGGAGATGAGCTAGTCAGGGTGCAGTGTAGCAACGACGAAACATACAACTTTCCTCTAGTTCTTCAATGCTTCCTCACCCCCCACCCACCCCCACTACCATAACCCCAAGTCTACCTTTAATTAATTAATTTTTGTGGGCATCACTGCCCCCTGGTGGGGGTAGGAAGCCCAGCCTTGCTCCTGGAGAGCTGCTGCTGGGTTTGAACTGCCAAACCTGTGGACTGCAGTCCCGCACTCAACCACTACGCCACCG
>PVJH01016565.1:0-13001 GCA_004026705.1 Nesogale talazaci
TTTTTTTTTTGCTGTCTCAGATGCCTCCAATGACGCCTTGGGTAGATGCCCCACATGCCAAGGCTTCCATAGACCTGTCTACCAGGACTTCTCTTGAGGACCTTCAACATCCTCCTCTGGGAATGAAAACTTCCTCTCCTCTCACAGCCTTCAGGCCATCCCCTTGGGTTTAGACACTCTGTTCTTGAGGCCGAGATTCCCAACTGCCCCCAACTTACCCAGTGCACACCCTCTGCCTGCTTTCTGACTCTGTGTCTGGGCCCGCCTCTGTGGGGACTCCTTGAAGTAAGGGAGGCCAAGGCACAGGTTCTCTGGAGGCATTTACTCATTTCACTATTGCTGGCCAGTTCTTCCGATTCCATCTTCTTGCCTCTGTGAATCACGGTGTGATGAACCTGGGTGTGTATGTATCTACTCCAGCCATGACTCTTCTCTGGTAAATAGTGCTAATGGAACTGCTGCATCTTCGGATATTTCTATTGCCAGGTTTTTTGTTTGTTTTGTTTTTCCAGGAATTGCCATACCCTTTGAAAAAGTGGTCATACAGTTTCCAGTTCCACTAGTGGTGTATCAGTATTCCAATCAATACATGCCTGCCTTTTCCTAATATAGGTCTATATCTACTGCTTCTCAAACATCTTTGCTTGCTTCCACATGTTTCTGGTGATTTCGAAAAATGCCAGTAGTGCTCCTCAAAGATGAACCATGCCAACCTGAGTCCAAGAAAACCTTTGCCCCAGTCATCTAAGCTGAAATCCAGGGATCAGGGTGCAGTCCTTTATTCTTTGGTTAACACAGGGAACTTTGTAATAAGACTCTGGGAGGGGAGAAGCCAGAAAAACTCTTTGTGCCTCCAGTTCTGGTATTAATTCATCGAGTTATGAACATTTAGGACAGAGATGGCATCTGCCAAGTCAGGGTTGCACCAGCTGGAATATACCAAGATGAGTTGAATGGGTGATATGGACATGAAACCAACAGTGACTCTGCCTGATGGAATGGAAATCGAAGGCTAGTCTTGGGAGAGACTGGGAGGAGACAGAGTTGACCCAGTCAATGCAGATGTTTTCTTTTTTTTAACCTCTCTGTGAATAAGAACAGCAAGATGAAGCAAAGATTGCAGGACAAAGTGAACCCCAGGGAGGTTGGTTGTACAATTGTGGGATTGTTTTGCAGCTGATGGAGAGACGCACTGAACACTGAGTGCAGAATAGACACCCCTGTGAAGGTAGGACTGAGCTGGGTCAGGTGCCTATGAGTGGGTACGCAGTTTAAGGAGGGGACACATTGGGTTCAGTGTTGGTCTCCTACGAATAAAGTCAGTGGCTTCGACCCTTCAGCTGCTCTGCAGGAAACAGGTGAATTTGTTCTGCTTCTGGAAAGATTTGTCATGTAGGAAGTTCTGAGGAGTGGTTCTCTCTCTCTGATCAGGTGCTAGAAATGGGAAGGGACCTGATGACATGGGGTTGGGTTTTGTTGTTACCTGGCATTGCCTAGTTAGAATTGATTAGATGGTAGTGGGTTTGCTTTGGGGTCTGGGAAGCTGTGCAATATATGCAGGGGTTGCAATTTGCATACTGCAAATTCAGAACACAGTGTGAAGAGAGTGGGGAGTCAAGAAGGGCACATCAATGGAGGGTGTAGAATGGTTAGGGAGTCGACAGTAAACTGTCATAGCATTTTTCACAAATATATTGAAGATCTACATTTTTCTCCTTCCAATTCTGCAATCAGAAATATTGTACCTGCTTGTTGGTCAGAGAGAAAGATGGAAGTCCAGAGAGACGGTGAACCTCAGTCACCCTTGAGGTCTAGGACGGAGATCACCTCCCATGGCTCAGTTTTCAACAAGCAAGAGGCAGGTCTATAAGGGTTACCAAAGCATGAGGAAGGTTTGACAGCTTAAAGTAATCAATCTTTTGTGATCCAAAGGGAAACATTCACCCAAGAATCCAGTTTGAAGGGTTAGAAAGAAGGAGGAATGGAAACAGAAACACAGGGAGGAAGAGGGATAGGGATTTAAAATGGGAAGGATATGAGGGTTAGGCTTATTGTGCCAAGTAGACCAATAGGAATGTGTGGGGAGAAATTAATCTGGCTGCAGCTTGAATGAAGGGCAAGGAGATGAGTGGGTCTGCAAGACCTGCCCCTCTCTCTAGTTCCCTGGTGATTGGATCAGCTTGCTGCTGCTTTTGTTCTCTGCCTCAAGCTGTGTGCTTCACTACCTGTAGCCTAAGGCATTGCGTGGATCCTATTGCTACAGCTTAAGTCTCCTTTGAGAACTGCTTCGCAATGCTTGCGTTTGAGGTTGGTAGATCCTGCTGCTTTGAATTGCTTGCGTTCCAGATCCCATTGGGTCATCTTTCTTTAGGTTCCATCCCACTGACTGTTTCTGACTTATCCTGCTATCTGCTGCATGCAGGCAGACTCTGCCTGTCTTGCTTGAGGAAAGACTGCTGCTGTCTGCTCTCTTAGCCGCTGGCTTGCTAGCATGATGAAATGACCTCCTGAAGAAAAAAATTATGTATGCTTACCCGGCAGGGGAGATACCATGATCACGAAGGTGGTTTTCCCAGGGTGAGGCTCATCCACTGCACTCCGGATGTGCTGACCCCTGCGATTTCCCCAAATGTGGGAAACTCAACTGCCTAATTTGTGGTAGTGGGGGACTGTGTTCACGCTCTCCCCTAAAAAAATAAATAAAAAAATTAAGACAAAATTATGTTGTCAGCTAGGTGGCAACACTCTGTCTGTCGGGGGCAGTAGTCTCCTGGAGACTGTATGTGCTCTTAAACATGGGCCAATATATGGTACTGTGTCAGCAGAATTCAGGGGTCCAGTAGCCAAGGCATGGAACTCAGAGTGCCATTACTCACTACTATTCCTAGTAACCCACCTATAGTATTTTTGCTTCCTGTCCCAGCAACCCTATGCTCTTCAGGTCTGGAGGTCCTCTTTTCAAAGGAGAGATTGGACTGGTGCTACATAATCGCAGTAAGGAAAACAAATATTTGGAATCCAAGAGATCCCCTGGGCCATCTTAGGTACTACCATGTCCTGGGGCTAAATGAATGATAAACTATCCCAGTCCTGAGATGACATCTAATGACCCAGCCCCCTTAGCAAAGAAGGCCTGGGTCATCCCACCAGGCAGAAGCCACAGGCAGCTGAGGTGCTGGCTAGGGGCACAGTTAGTACAGAATGGGTAGTTGAAGAATGAAGTTCTACCCTCCCTATCAGTTACATGCACGTGATCAGTTGTCAAAGTGAGGTCTGGTCTAAGAACAAGGATTAAATCAGGAAGCATGAGGGGGAAAGCAGGGTGGGGAACCCAAAGCCCACTTGTGGGCAATTGGACACCCCCTGACAGGGGAGTCACGGGGGAGAGATGGGCCCGTGAGGTAGCAATGAAGCATAAAACTTTCCTCTGTTTCCTGAAGGTTTCCTCCCTGCAACCCCAACAGCCCCAACTCTGCCCTGCAGTTCCAGCTGGGCTGGAGGAGGTGCAGTGGTGGAGGGGGAACTGGAAACGAGGGAACTCCGGGTGGATGGACCCCTCGGGGGCCAGTGGTGGGAGTGAAGTTGTTGGATGGGTGGAGGGAGGGTGGAGTAGAGAGAAGAAGCCAGCTGTGGGGATCTGCAGACTGTCTCCTATCTAGAAGGCAGACGTAGGGAGGAGTGGGCAGGGGGAGATGTCGGGCAGTGTAAGAGAGGGCAAAACAATAATGACTGCAGAGTAATGAGGACTGGGGGGGAGGGGGGATGGTTGAAGGAGAAAGGAAGGCGGGCCCAGATCAAGGGCCCAAGGGGACAGGCAGATGTTGGAGAACGTCGGTGAGGACAGGCAAGTGGGGGTGCTTGTAACTATATATGGAACTAAGTATGATGGAAAGTGATGTATGAGCACCCAATAAAATGATAAAATAAACAAAAGAAATTAGAGGTCTAAATGGAGGATACTGTTAAGGAAAAAAAGTGAGATTTGTAATTGTTAGTATTCCTCCTTTATATGCGCTTATTGAACAGCTTTCCTTTGCTCATTTACTATACACCAGACACAAATAGATGCCTTATGCTTTCATTTATGTGTATGATAGATGTATGTTGTGAAGTGTAGCTATGATTTCATTAATGACTGTCCATTATATTGTCTACAGTCTAATTATATACAAGTACCAAGCTGGCAAAGCATAGACTAAGATCGCTATATTTATTTTGTCGACTAGCTCAATAGAAACATGTGGGCAGAGATTAATCAGGCTGCAGCGTGATTGGAGGACAATGAGATAAACGAATCTGCAAAGCCCGCCCCCTCTCTCTTGCTCCCTGGTGATTGGACCAGTATGCTGCTGCTTTAGCTGGTTCCCTGCTTCAACCTGTGCGCTACCCCACCTGTGGGCCGAGTCAACCCATGGAATGCGTTGCTAGAGCTTACGGCTCTGTTAAGACCTGCTTCACCAGGCTGCTGGTGCCTTCTTTCTTTGGCTTGAGCTAGTGGATTCTGCTGCCATGCATAGCTTGGGTTTGTAATCTCATCAGGACCCATTTCTCAAAGCTCTCGAGTTACTGGCTGTTACTGACAAACCCATCTGTCTGCTATCTGTGGGTCAGACCCTGTCTTGCCTGAGAGTAGACTCAGCTGCTTGAAGCAGGCGTCCCACATGAGTTGAAGGTTTCCAGGCTATTGACTGACCAAAGTGAGTTCAACTGAGGCTTGTGTACTGCTGTGTGGACTAATTTAGCTGCAATATTCCTTACCTATCTATCTTTCTATCCTCTATCTATCTATACTAAAGTGCCTTACTTTTGTTTCTTTAGAGAACCCTGCCTAACATAAAGGGCTTGCCATCAAGTGGATAAACTGCGAGATATAAAAGTTATGATGAAATTTGCAAACATTTATCCAATTCAGAGCAGATGTGCCTGTTCCAAGACAGGGTATATTCAATCATCTCAAATGCATACATATGCTTTACAGTAGCTCCCATGGTGGTGGGAGGGCAGTGATGCCCCAAAAAACAAAAAACAAAACAAAAGAGTGGAGGAGTGGAGGCCAAGGGACCCTGTGGCAAGAGGCTGAGGATTTGAAAGAGACTTGGCTGCTGGCTAAGAAGAGGTGCTACTGTGACTCTCTGACTGCTGTATTCATGTTTATTGATCTTGGATTGTGTTAACCTGTGTTAGTCTGGATAGATTGGAGAAACATAATTTATAGACTCTCATATGTGTGCAAGAAAAAGCTTTAGAGACAAGAGCAATTGAATATTGAGAGAATATCTCATCCCAGTCTGGATTAAGGCCATAAATTTGATATTAGCCCATGTGTTCCATACCACTCTGTAAATTCCTCTTCAGACTCAATGCAACACATGCATTGACACTGAGTGCAGGAAGATCACAGGCCAGTGGGTGGAAAGTCTTCTGGATGCATTGGCACTGGAAGCCGCTCAGCATTGGCAGGGGTCTCCACCTGACTCCTCCAGCTCCAGGGCTCTAGCATGCTCCATGTGTCTTGTCACCAAAAACACAAAGCAGAGAGTGTGTCTCCCATCTCCAGGGAAGAATACCAGAGTTCCCAGAATCCTCAGAGGAAGGCCATCAACCCACAGAGGCCTCAATGGCTATTCCCTGATTGAAGGGCTATCCTCCACCCCCTCACAAATAGACAGGAGATTATGTTAATGACACAGCCCCATTCTGGGACCCTCTATATCCTGAGTGTGTATGCCCCTTTTTTCTCTGTTCAACAGTCTGCATGCCACACTACTTCAGACATGCTTTGTCCTCTGTATACTTTGAGAATTGTGGGAAGGGGGTGAAGTCCCCCAGAAGTTGCCCTTCACCACCTAGAAGGAGATGGAAGAAACCAGTCAAGCCACAAAGGATTGAGGTTCTTGGACAGGAAGGTGGGCAATCTGTGTTTCAGGGCCAAAGTTGTGCAGAATGTGGGGTAGAGGTAGGGGGTATGTCATAAACCCCTCCCCAACCCTAGTCTCAACCCTCTGGGATGGAGTTCTATTCTAGGGGGGACCAGGCTTATGTCCCAAGAGTGTCACAGGAAGCCCTGAAGGCCCTGGGTGTCTGAGCATGGCTTTGGTCCCTGAAGGTCACAGGTTCAAATCCATAGCTCCATTCACCAAGTGTCTCAGGTTTTCAGTCTCTCACTGTGGAAGTGAGATGATTTTCTGTCAACTTGAACATGTGTGTCAATGTAGGGGTGGAATCCAACCTCTCAATCAGGTCACAGCCTGATGGTGCTTCCTTGGGGCTGTGGACTTCTCATAATGTCTTTCTGCCAGTTGGGATTCTGTTGGCCACTCTCAGAGCCGTTGATGCCCTGCCATCTTTCCCCTGACCTTGGATCCACAAACTTTGCACTCACTGCTCTGTGATCTTTCAGCAGTCTGCATCATTGCATGAGCTGTGTGAGTCTGATGACAGACTGATGGACTAGTATTGAACTTGGATGATTCATATTGGGCAGGGGCATAGTCTTGACACAGACACAGAAGCATTAGCCTAAGTGGGCTCTGCTATAATACACAAGACATGGGTCACACTCAACCCCTAGAAGGCAGAGGCAAGTCTCTGGAGGAAGGGAGGCTGGAATGAGGCTGGGAATGATCTAGGACCGGTCTTCACAGTCAAGGGAAGGTGCTGCAGAGACAAGGAGGAGCTTGTGCCAAAGCTCAGGGGTGGGAAGGCACCTGGTGACATTTATCAGGTGGGCCCAAACCCGTCTAGGTGGGGTTGATGATTTAGGGACTTGACCCACGGCAGCCTGCATAGACGTTTCCCCCACCATGGACAAGGGGGCGGCGTTGCTGACATTCTGCCATCCCTAGTGGCAACCCCATCCCATCAGGCTCAGACCCTGTGTCAGGGCTCTTCCTTGCCTGCCCTGTCATTCTCCTGCTTCTGTTGTGGAGTCTTGGTGGGGAGCATTTCTGCCCAGAGCTGCAACCAGACGTCTCTTAGCTTCTGGCCAGGCTGTGGCTCTGGGCTGATCTGCAGATATTGCTCTGACTGGGTGAAGAGGGGCCACAAAGGCAGCCCCGCGCCATTCGGGTCCCTGGAAGGAAGGAGGAAGTAGGTGTCCTATGGATTCTCCAAGGGCCAACCCGTATGGCCCAGGTCTGAGGCCAGTTCTGTCACCCAGACTCACCCTGTGCGGGCAAACTGTGTCCACTGGGCCATCATGGTGAGGCTCAGTTGCTTCTCCTCCTCAGTGGCCTCTGGGAAGGCTGGTGGGAAGAAAGGACCCATGTCAGGGTCAGGGGGCACCTAGAGGGCACCCACTTGTCCCCACGACATCTGCCACGGCCCTGGGGGTCTGACTGCTGCACGGTTGCAGGCTTCTGCTCACCCAGGTAGGAGCTCCCATCCATGAGAAAGGGGCTGCCAAACACGAAGGTCCAATCAGCTCCATGGTCAGCTTTCGCCCAGTCTGGCCTGACTTTGGCAAAGGAACTGGGTCAATGATGGAACTCATAGAGGAAGATGGGAAACCCAGAATCTGCAGAGAGGGCAGGATCAGATTTAGGCAACCACAGCCTGATCACAATCTGCCTTTCATCAACCTTGCCTATCATATCTGTGGGGAAGAGAAATTTCATCATTCCTTCTTTCCTTCTTCCGTCCTTCCTTCCTTCCTTCCTCCTTTTCTTTCTTTCTAAATACTTTTACTGATGGCTCTGACACCTATTATCATAATCCATACATTCATCCACTGTGTCAATCACATTTGCACATATGCCACTATCACCATTTTCAAAGCTTTCCATTTCCCCTTGAGCTCCTGATATTAGCTCCCCATTTCTTCCCCCCTCCATCCTCTGTCCTCCCTCCCCAACCATTGCTAGCTTATAGATTGTGATTTCCATATATTACATCATCCTCTGCTGCCCCAAACCTGCTTTTACTTTAATCATGCACCTTAGAGAGGGTTCCTATTTGATCTTTGTGATCGAGTCCCCTTTCTCCCGTCACTATTACCTACTTCTCCTGGTAGCTCTACTTTCAGTCCACCTTGAGGGATATTGAGAGGTTTTGAGGGGTTGGTATTGAGGGGTTTATCTATTCTGTATTCCCTGGCGCTTCTCTGTACAAATGAGCATGCTCGGGTCTAATCTGATGTGTCAGGTAGAATTGAGGTTGTGATAGCGGAGGGAAGGAGGCACCAAAGAAGTAGAGAAAAGTTGTGTGTGTTTCCTCGGTGCTGTACTGCCTCCTGCTTGGCTCATCTCTTTCTTGTGGCTCCTTTTTGAGGGGATGTCCAGTGGTCTACAGGTGGCCTTGGGTCTCCACTCTATGCACCCTCCCTGTTGACCATGGGTGTGTTTGTGTTCTGGGTCTTAGCTGCCTGACACCTGATCCCCAAAGAGGAGGATGCTCACTTGTGAGTCCACAGACACTGGTTGGGGTCTGCTGATGAGTTCTGACCAATCACAGCAGCTCTCTGAGTCTGTTTGCTCTTCTTCAGAACTCCCGCCTGTGATTGGCTGATGATTTCAGAGCAACTTGAAGACGGATGACAGTGCAGATTTGAAGTTCAACTCTTCAATCAGGTCACAACCTGATCATGCCACTCGGCAGGGGGGGGACGGTGACCATCTCTGTGGGTGAATGGAGAACCTCCTCCCCTCCCTCTGGGCTTTGCAGCTTCCTGTGGGCTGCTGGTATCCTGCCACGTTTCCACCAACCTTGGATCCAAAGGACTCTCTAGCCCCTCATCTGTGACCTTTCCCCTTTAGCATCATTGAGTTTGGCTGCTTCAGGCTGAGGAAGGCATTACAGACTAGTGTAGCGCCTAGGGACTTAAGGTGGACTGGATTGGGATGCATTTGGGGGGATATTCAGTTCTGTCTTGGTTAAGGTTCTTTCTTACACCTTGATGAGTGTCACCAGACATGTTTCTCAGACAACCTGGTCTATCACCTCTCCACAGCCGACTCTCATTTCTGTGCCCCTGCATCCCAGAGTCTTGGGCCCCAGGTCTCAGGGACACCCCGTCTCCTATCACAGTCATCACACCAGTGAGGACCCAGGTCTTGGGTCAGACTGAGAGGTGGGACAGAGCGACAGGGTCAAACTCACCTCGAAGGCTTCTTGAGAAGTTCAAGACGGGAAAGTTGAAGAAACCGTCACTCAACAAGTCCAGAATAGCATCACGCTTGCTCTCTGAGCCCGTGCTGTTTCCTAAGTATTTGTCTATGATGGCGCGCATCTGCTCTGGGGGATGTCCTGGGGTAGGAGGGCAGACTCAGGTGTGTTCGGGTCCCATGAATATGAAAGGCCCTCTCGAGAAACCCAAGTCTTGCTGTCTGGCCTCCATGTCCCAGGGTGTCTCTGTGTGTCCTCTCTGTCACTGGAGGTTCTAGGTGCATTTGGGGAATGTTGAGTTACTGCTCAGAGTCCAACACCAGTGCTGTGACCCCTGCCTGGCAGGGGGACCTCATGCCAGTCAATGAGTCCCACTCACAGTCAGTTCTGGAAGAAGGGTCCTCTGTCAGTCACCAGGAGGTGGGCTTTCTCTGTGCAGGTGCTCCATTTCAGTTCATGGGAGTCAGTGAGAGAACACCTGAGGCCTCTCGATGCTCCAGAGAACGAGGAGGAGGGCTGTGGACGGAGAAGCCTTGGCTTTCCCAAGGCTGGAAAAGTACATCAATTGAGCCCATCTGGATCCCAGCTCCCTGGGAGCATCTACCCAGGCAGCATCCAGACTGCTTATGACTCTCCTTGATGAAAAGTAACATCCCCACTTACAGGAGAAGCTAGGAGCAGAGGGGTTAGGAGGACTGTGGGCAAGTGACTACCCTGGGATCTGTCCCGGGGCCACAAGTGAGCACATGATTTCGGTAGAATTGGGGCACTACCTGGCTTTGCCCTCATTCCGTGCATCTCCGTTCCCAACATCCCGACGCCATGTTGCAGGGTGTTATCATGGGGATTGCAACAGATAATCACTTGTCTTCTTGTGGAGCACAAGGATTGTCTGGTGGGAGATGCCCTGTAAGAGGAAATTTCTCTCGTGAACCCATTGATGAAATCAGCATGATATCAGGTCCTGTACAGAACCCAAGTCCAGCATTCGGAACAAAGACCTGGTGGTTGGTGGGCAGTGGTAAGTTCTTGAAAATAAGGGCAATGTGTTTGCTGGCCGGGACCCCCCCTGGGCACTCCTCTCCCCCTGACAGCTTGTCTTACCATTTCAGTCATGATGGGCCTCAAGATGGTCAGCATGTCCTGTGGGCTCATCTGCTCAATCTGATCTAGGAAACCTCAGGCCTGCAGGGACACCAAGCCTCTCTCAGTGCAACTTATTTCTGACACCTATTTGTAGAGGAAAGGGTTTTTTTTTTTAATCTGCCTTTCAGCTCTGCTGTGTGCACTAAGTGAGTAAACACACCCAGAGGCCTTGGCACACGGCGATCACTCCTAGTCTAGAACACATTCAGTGTCATGTGTCAACACGTCAACACGAATGAGACAAGCAACCTCATGAAACCATTGTATGGGGCTGGCTCAAGAGGATGTCCAGGAGGCCAAGGAAAATAGGACAACAGGCTGACCATCATTACCCAGTGGACAGATGTGACACCAAACAGCGATGAGCTACCTCTCACCATATCCTCCTGAGAAACCTCACCAAGCAGATAACAAGGAATGTCGGTGAGGCTGTGGAGGACGGGGTCTCTCTTGCTCTGATGGAGGCACGGTCAAATGTTCAGCAACGGTGTCCAAGAGCTAAGTATTTTTTTAAGCTTTTGAAAAAAAGAATCATTCTGTGACCAGCACTCTCACAATTTGCATTATAGCCCGGGGATTTATGATACACAACACCCATTAGACAGAACCCCTCCCAGAGTCCCCATAGTCGCATTCATCCTTTACAAGTTGGAAGAATAATTGCTGTGAAGAGGACTGTGAGAACAAACTTTTGATTGACCGAACCCACCGTCTGCCACCGCCCTCGTCTCTATGGCATTACTCAAGGGAGCAGAGATTCCTGGTTTGTTGGTTGGTTTTTTCACGGTTGGACTTCAGACGGGTGATTCTGCCACTTTCACTTCCCGTTCTGGAAGTCACGGTTGGCTAGTTGAGCCACATGCTAAGTTAAACTTTCCACTTTCCCTGTCTGCAGCCTCAGCTGAAGCCTTCATTGGGGTTTCCAGTGTCTTTCTGATGTGAGTAAATCATCGAGGAAGGGAGTTTGCCAGTTACCGTCCACTGCTTACCACTGTCTGCCCATGGTCCTGCCCAGACACCGGGATCGTTTCTACAAAATAGCCTTCACAAACCAGGCTATAGTTTGACTTGGAGGAAAGAGGATGAACACAGCCTCGATGCTCATCCACGGAAGAATGGGTAAACCTCCTGGGGTCTCTACTTACCCTGCAACTTTAAAGAGTCATGATTGTTGGAAAGTCCTCAGAACACGGGGAAGCCTGGAGGGCATTGTGCTGCGTCACATAAGCCAGACAAGCCAGGCACAAAAGGTCAAATTACATGAAACCTCTGTTGTCAACAGCCAAGAGAAGTCTTTCACAGGAAGATAAGTAATCTCTGATGGTTATTAAGTGAGGAAGGGGAAGAGATAGTACATTAAGTGAGGAGAAGGTAGGCATCTACTCACATGGGTGAAAGTGAAGACAGTGTACAGTCAAGGTGAGGTCACTAACTCTGATGGAAGTAGGTGAAGATGCTGAGAGGAAAGCACCAATTAAAAGCGACAGAGCAGAATAAGGACCCATAGTTTAGGTCACGACTATTTCACCAAACAGCTGACCTGTAATACTCAAAACTTTCAAACCCATCAAAGACAATGCGAGTCTAAGGCGCCGTCACAGCCAAGGGGTTGCTTTGGAGATGAGCTGCCTAAGTTTAGTCTGGTCTTCTGCAAAACTAATGAAATCAGAATCATTGTACTGAACAGTCGGGTGACAATATCAGTTCATTGACTAGAGGATCCCGTGCCCATCACTTCCCACGGCCCTGAAGAATACGACATTAGAAGGTCTTAGAGAGTAGGAGAAATGTGTGGATCAGAGGTCAAAACCCTAACAGAGGTCAGCAGGTGGGAGAAGGGATGTTGCAATCAATGACCTGGGGCACAATGCGCATAAACTGCTGAGTGGACAACTGCTCTGCGCTGCAAACGTCAACTGAACGACCATGAAAAACATTATAAAGGAAGTTCATGATCCCTAGGCTCTTTGTTACATTTTGTGAGAACAAAAACCGGAAGTTGACAGATAATATCAGCACAGAGAGTTCATACTGAAAAAAAAATGTTTGTCTCCAGCAGGAAGGCATGAACCTGACTCGATCCACAGACATTAAAATGACAGGATGGGCTGAGCCCCGGTGGCGTAGTGGTTGTGCGCGGGACTGCGGCCCACTGGGACGGAGGGTCAATTCCAGCAGTGGGGCTGGGCCTCCTACTCCCACCACCAGAGAGCAGTGATGCTCCCCCCCCCCAAAAAAAAATGACAGGACGTGTAAAGAGACGTGTGCTACAAAGGTGGAAATTTCACAGCCTGTCAATGAAATGTGATAAAGCCGCCAACAGACAACATGTGGGCGAAAACATTGCTCCAGTTGCATCGCCCCGGAGAGACTCGTGTTGGTGGCAATGGCGCCCTCGGGCACAGGATTTTCAGACAATGCTCTGGCCCCAAGTGAGATGGGACTGATTTCTAGAGCGGTACGGGGTTCTTTCAGGATGAAAACTTCCACCAGAGTCGCCAGTCAATGCAGCATCTAAAATCCCAAAGCCAAGCCGTGGTCAGCAAATGCCCGGGATGCGTGATGACCCTTACACGCAGCGTCCTACTGTCCATAGGGTTTCCAAGCCTGTCAATCTTCATATTATTCTGTGAGGCAGCTGGTGAGATCCAACGGAAAACACTTTCAGGTGGGAATCTGTAGCGTGGTAATGACTGTGCCACCAGGGCGCCCAGTCCAGCCTCTGGTTGGTTAAAAAACAGAAACTTGTTTTG
>PVJH01016565.1:13101-50453 GCA_004026705.1 Nesogale talazaci
CCCCCCAAAGACGGAGACGGGAGATGGGACCCTCCTTGGGGGAAGGGCTGGTGGTGGTCCTTGAGGGTGACGCAGCCCTTACCACATAGAAGCAGCAGAAAGGGATGCTGGGTGCCCTGTGGGAGGAGAATGGGTCCTGCAATCTCCAGTATCTTGATGGAGGAATCCTGCCAGGGGCAGCCAGCCTCTGAGGCAGAGTCACATGAGCTAACTCCTCAGAGCCTGATGTACAAACCAGACAGTGAGATGGCACTTTCTGAGGGGAGCGTGGCCTGGAAAGTGACCATTCTCCAAAGCTGGGCTCCAAGACACAGCACGTGCTTGGTGAATAGGAAGCTTTAGCTGGGCAGCCTTCACCGTCGTCTCCCTGGACCCGGGCTTTCTCACCTCTGTAGTGGGTCAACAGTACCCAGTTCACAGGGCTGTTGTGGGAAGGGGGTGGTGGTGACAGAGACGGGCCTTGAAGGACACAGGACCTTGAGGACACTCACCTTAGGGAGATGCCCGCTAATCTTGTGATTGGCGACACCTAGGAGGAAGGGCACTGGCTTGCTCTGCTTTTCTGCCAGGAGCTCCTTGGGGGTCTTGGAAAAGAAAGTGCCATCCACAGTGTTGGGAAAGCCATTTATGTTCTGCAGAAAGCAAGGCAGGGCCACCTACTCAGACCCAAGTGGGAACCAGGGCCGCACTGCCCGTGGGCTCCTCTGCTTGAGTGGCTGAGCTTGGACTGAAAGTCAGTGGATGCAGGGCACCTGGGGGAGGAGCCAAGTGCTCTGGGGTGTGCAATGAGGCTCTGTTCTGGAACTCGGGCTCCCCCTGAGGGTCACCACGGGCCTCCTGCAGACACTGGTCTAGCTGGCCTTTCACCTCCTTCTTCTCCTGGGTGTTGACTCAGGCCACCACCTAGAGCCCAGACTACCCCTTTCATCCTATAGGAACAAAATTTGACCTCTCTCACCCTTGGCCCACCAGTGTCCCCAAACAGGCAGGTGTACCTTCTGGGACTCCTTGGTAAGAACCATGTCTTCAGCTGTCTTCAGCTGGAGGCACTGCACCATCTCAGGGGTGGAGCTGGAGCCGCAGCTCATGGAATCTGCGAAAGTCTGGGGACAGCCAACGAGGTCCTCTTCCCTCCGGACATCCACCCGCCTCCTCCTCCCTGCCTCTGTGCCCGCACTAGCTGTTCCTTCTGCTCCCCCAGGGTCCGAATGCTGTCTTCATGCCAGTGGTCTGGCTCTGTCCACAGGGAGACCCTCCAGAAGTCCAGGGCCCAGGAGGCAGGGACCAACAGGGGGTTGGGTGGGGGATTAAAGACAACACTGACCTAAGCCAGGGACAGCAGGTTGGGGTTCAAGAAGCCTGAGGTGGTGATGAGCAATGGCTCTGTGGAACAGCCCCTGAGCCTGCGGGGACAGGACCTGGGGTGGCAGAGAGAATGGAGAGTGGCCATGGGGACAGGGGCTCTGGAAGTTCCAGGATCACAGGGTCCCCCTGCCCACACCCCACGCTGAGTGCACATTCAGCAGTGCAGACACGATCATGGCCCCTGCAGACCCTCCAAAGATGGTGACACAGTTGGGGTCCCCCTGAAAGGGGTGACGTTCCCCTGCACCCAGCGCAGTGCAGCCACCACATCCAGGAAGCCCCAGTTGCATTGAGCGTGGCTGTCTTCAGTGCTGGAGGTCGGGTAGGGCAGTGATTAATGAAGTCTCTCCTGACAGCTGTTCTCTGCCGTTTGTTCTGGACCAGCACCCAGGACACCAGGTCCCTCTATTCCTGGGGCTGGCCAGGTTTGGAGCCAGGATGCATCCAGCCGTGCCTGCCGTGTGGGATGATTAGCCAGCACAGGCTGTCAAAGGGGCAGCTGGAGCCAGCTGCTGTCTATGCTCAAGCCACCCTAGATCCCTGACCCACCCCAGGAGAACAGCGTGTGCCCAATGTACTGAGTTCACGATCAACTCTGCCACACGCTGGCTTCCTTCCCAGGATGAGACCTCAGAGAGCAACCTCCTCTGCTCAAATACTACGGGGAACTCTGACAGGCCTGTGCTCGAGCCTCCGTCTTCTCTCTGAGACACATACGGCTCCAGATGTGCCTCTCACCTGAAGAAGCCAAGGATCCCGAGGCGGCACTGGATTGCCGCCACCACCACGTCCCCAAAGGCAGCCAGGGCTGACCCGTCCTGGGAGGTGGCAGCTCCAGTCCTCAGTGCACCTCCATCGACCCACACCATGACCTGCAGAGATGGTCATTTGGCCGTGAACCAGAGTCCCTAACTCCGGCTCTCCATCTGCCAGCATAAGACATGCATAGAGACATAAGGCAGGTTGCGGCAAGGCACCTGTGCCGTGTGCACTGAGCAATCTATGTGGACAGGACCCTCGTCTGCTCACTGGCTTCTCAGGCCCTGCAGCGGTCCCAGCTGGGCGGTAGATGTTGAGCAGCAGGCAGTCCTCGGACATGGAGAAGACCCGGTGCTTTCCATTCAGCAGGAAGCTGAAGTCGCTCCTTTTCTCCACATCCGGCAGACACCTGGTCCCAAAGGAAACCCAGAGCAGCCAGTCAGCCCAGAAGATGGGCTTTCCCTAGTTGGTCTGCCTGCCCTCCTTGGCCAGGTACTCACATCGGGGGCTCCACGCTGGCATCCTGCGTGTTCCACGAGGACTGCGCTGCATTTAGCCCAGAGAACTGGCTGGGTTCCACTGGAGCCTGGGCAAACGGGATGCTCAGGGAGACATCCACCCGGAGGCCAGTGACCTTCATGTTCACCTGCCAACCACGCACTCGTCCCTGGGAGGTGAGCACTTCAGGCTGAGGGGCTCCGGGAAGGAGCAATGGACCTGGGTGAGTGTGTGGCTTTGCCAAGAGGTGGGCACCAGGTGGTCTCCATCCACTCAGCACTCCTGGGGCATGCGGAGTCCATCCCTGTTTTCTCACCTATATGGCTACCCAGTAAGAAAGACCCACAGACCCGTGAACTCCTTCCTCCCAGTCTTGGCCTCTCTGGACGGCCCTCTGGACCAAGCCTAAAGGGAGCAACCAGGCCCTCCTGGCTCCAAGGGCTACTGTGAGGATGAATGTGGTGGGAAGGGCAAAGTCCCTTCCTCCTCTCCCAAAGATGCACTCTTTCCATTGGTGGGTCCTTTCCTGAGCTGGCTGCCCCCCCTGCTGTGTTCCCCTCTCCTCATAGCCCCTCCTCCCAGGGGCTCCCAACAGACAGAAACTCCGACCTGACAGGTGTGTCTTACCTGTGCATGAGGTGGGAAGTGCCAACAGCAGACAGGCCACCCAGACCTGGGCCTTGACTCGCACTCTGACTGTGAGCTCCATGGTCCGGCTCTCCCCAGACTGTGTCAGAGTGGCAAGTGCAGTGAGAGTGCCCTTCAGTCTGCCTGAGCTCTGGAGGGGGCTGTTGGGAATGGCTGGTCCACTCACCTGCCTAGAGCCTAGTCCACTGGGCGGAGGCGGGGTTGGGCATAAAAGCCTTAGACTGGCACATGGAAGGGCCTGTCTTCCGCAGGCCTGGATGCAAACTCCAGTTCTTCTTCCAGTGATTCTGTGCTTTGGGCTGTGTACGTCAAGATGTAAATATCGCTGGCCTGAGCCTGGAATCACCAATGGCCTTGGACTAGGGTGCTTAGTATGTACATAGCCCTGCCAAGGAGGTGTGTGCGTTCCCATAGGCAGGAGCACTGAAGAGGATGTTCTCAGAACTGCTCACTTTTGGACCAGGAAGCACTGTCTCTAGACCCTAAGCGGCAGGAGGTCCAGGGTGTGAATTGGGGTGATCATGTAGTCCCACTTTCTTTGAGGAGCCTCAAGTGAAGGGTGAGATAAAGGCCCTCCCCTCTAGTGGCCCTGTGACTTCCTGTGGTTCGGGAGATGTTAAGGGAATCAGACTGTAAACACCGAAGGGTCGATAGGAGCAATAGCATGGCATGCAAAGATGATGGTAAAGTCACAGGTGATCGGACAGGCACGGCAGAGAGTAAAGTAAAGCAGTCAGACACATTTTGTGGTGGCATGCTCCCCTCAGCTCCTCTTGGGGATGCACATGGCAGTGGGAGAAGAAAGAGCATCTTTATTGTCTTGAGATATTTATAGGCAGCCATGAGACATGCATCCTCAGTAGTTACATAGGTAACCACATGCATGGAATCGACAGTTGGTCCCTGAGCTCACAGGTGAGGACACCTAATACCTGCTTTCAGGGAAGGTATTGGCTGGGAAGGAGGGCAAGGTTGAAGAGAGAGAAAATCAGCCAAGTGTTCACTTTAAGGCAGCACAGCTCTTAGGGGAGACCCTGGGGGAATTATATCTAAAGGAGTATAATATATTTGCACTCACCAGTCTGGGTTTTCCCGCCATGGAACGCAAGCATTCCAGATAAGTTAGGAATATGATCCTCCACCTATTCCCCTGAGTGTTGGCTTTCCACAGGGAGGATAATAGGAAGAGTCTATAGACAATTGTTAGCCACTTGCAGTCTCAAAAGACCTGGCTTAAGAGCCAGAGCCCCTGTGTCCAGTCCCTCTGTTGGAAGTGCCAACTGAGTGCCCACGTGGAACAAGGTGAGGGCAGAGATGGTCAGGACGGGCAGAGATGTCAGATGCTCCTGACGGCCTCAGTTGAATCCAGAGCATCTCGCTCAGCATCCAAATCCTTTCCATGCGTTCTTGACAATCTCAGTTGGGGTTCATTTCCCCCCCTTGAATCCTTTTTAAACATAATTTTATTGAGGACTCTTACAGCTATTAGAACATGCACTACATCAGCTATATCAAACACATTTGCACACGGGTTGCCACATTCATTTCCAAACATTTTCCACTTGAGCCCTTGGTATCAGCTCCTCCTTCCCCCTCCCCCCCTTTTAAAATTTTTATTTATTTTTTGTTTTTTTGGCATCACTGCCCTCTGGTGATGGGAGTAGGAGGCCCAGCCTTACTGCTGGAATTGAACCTCCATCCCAGTGAACCGCAGTCCTGCGCACAACCCGTACGCCACCGGGGCTCAGTCCCCCTCCCCCTCTTTTTAATGAATCATTTTATTGGGTACTCATACGCCTCCCCTCATGATCCATACATACATCAATTGTATACAGACCTCATTTGCACACTTGTTGCCATCACCACTCTCAAAACTTTCTTCCTCCACCTAGGCCCCAGGTCCAGCTCCCCATGTTTCCCTTTCCCCTTCCCGCCCCCCATGAACCTTTATTACAAATTGCTATTGCTTTTTCATATCATACACGGTCCAGTGTGTCCCTTCATTCACTTTCCTGTTGGCCTTGCCCCAGAGAGGAGGTTATATGTAGATCCCTGAAATTGGTTCCCCCTTTCTACTCCACCATCCCTCCACCCTCCCAGTATCACCACTCCCATCACTCGTCCTGAGGGAACATCTATCTTAATTCCCCATGTTTCCGACTCCAGTATACATCTGCTGCTGTAGCTGAACTTGTCTGGTAGAACTGGGAGCATGATAGTGGGTGGGAGGAAGCATTGAGAACTAGAGGAAAGATGCATATTTCGTTTACTATACTGTACTTTAAATGACTCATCTCCTCCCTGCAACCCCTCTGTAAGAGGATGTCGCTTCACCTATTGATGGGCTTTGGGTCACCAATCTGTACTCCCTCTATTTATAATGATATAATTTTAGTTCTTTGATGCCTGACACTGGATCCCTTCAACACCTTGTGGTCACACAGGCTGGTGTGCTTCTTCCATGTGGGCTTTGTTGCTTCTGAGCTGCATGGCCGCTTGTTTACTCAAGCCTTTAAGACCCCAGACGCTATATCTTTTGATAGCCAGGCACCATCAGCTTTCTTCGTCACATTTGCTTATGCACACATTTGTCTTCAGTGATCGTGTCGGGGAGGTGAGCATCATGGAATGCCAATTTAATAGAACAAAGTGTTCTTGCATTGAGGAAGTACTTAAGTGGAGGTCCAATGTCCATCTGCTGTTCTACTACTAAGGCTATATGTGTATGTTCGTTGATCTATTTCCCCCATCATCACATATAAATATATGCACTTATGTACATGCCTGTATTTAAACCTCTATAAATGCCTTTTTTTGTTTGTTTATGTTTTTTGTTTTTTGGGCATCACTGCCTCTGGTGGTCATGGGCGCTACTCAATGCCACTCCTGAGTGCCGCCGCTGGATTTGAACCACCAAGCCCGTGGGCTGCAGTTCCGCACTCAACCATATAAGTGCCCTTTACCCCCAGTTCTTTCCTCTATTTCCTTTTACTTTCCTCTTGTCCCACCACCATGCTCAGCCTCCTCCCCCTGGAATCTTGACCCCTGAGGCTGAGGGCAGGGAAGGGCATGGGGTGTGTTTGAGACTTGCCACCAGAACGTTGTCCTTCCCTTGGCTTCCCTTCTTGTTCTCACAGAGCACTTTCATGATGGCTTTGCAGCACGGGGAGGACAGAGTAAAGTAAATGAGTCACACACATTTTAGGGTAGCATGCTCCCTGTGAGAGACACGTGTGTGAAATCGGCGCAATGGCAGCCAGCTTCACGCTGCAACAAGATCTCATAGCTGGCGATGGGGCCTTTCAAGAGGAAGAGCAACTGTTTTTTTGATGTCTCTAATGACACCCAGGGTAGGTGCCACACATGCCAAGGCTTCTGTAGACCTGTCTACCAGGCCTTCTCTGAGGACCTTCAACCCCTTCTTCAGGGGACCAAGATTTCCTCTCCTCCCATAGTCTTCTGCCCTGCCTCTATGGATTTAGACACTGTTAGGAAGACCCTCTCTATGTTCCTGAGGCCAAGTTTCTTTTCCAAGTTAACCTGTGCATGCCCACTGCCTGCCTTCCTGACTCTGGACCTGTGCTCACCTCTGTTGGGATTTCTTGAAGTAAGGGAGGCCGAGGCACAGGTTCTATGGAGACATTTACTCACTTCTATACAGCTGGGCACTTCCTCTGTTTCCCTCTTCTTGCTATTGTGAATCATGGTGTGAGGAACCTGGGTGTGTACGTATCTATTCCAGTCACGGCTCTTACTTTTCTGAGTCAATGAGGATAGTTTTGACCTCACTATGAACAAGAGCAGCAAGATAGAGAAAAGACTAAAGGACAAAGTGGAGCCCAGGGAGGTTGGTTGTATGGTTGGGAGATCAGCTTGCAGTCGATCAGTGAGGCAGTGAACACGGTGTGCAGAAGAGATAGCTCTGGGAAGACAGGACTGAGCGGTGCCAGGTGCCTTTGGGTACACAACTTAAGAGTGGACGGAGTGGGGTCAGTGTTGGGCTCCTAAGAATAAACCCAGTGGCTCCAACCCCTCAGCTGGACTGCAAGAAACAGATGAAGTTGCTCTGCTCTCAGAAAGATTTGCTCACCTGCTCCTGTCTGTAATTAACCCTGCCCTGTGCTCTCTGTCTGGCCATTGTATGGAATTCATGGAACCCGAGGACAAGTGGAGAGTGCTGGAGGAGGGGTGGCGCGTCACTGGGGCTGCTGAAAAGGGGGAGTATGAAAATAAAGAAAGGAAGGAAGGAAGGAAAGAAAAAAGGGGGGGGGTATGGAGGTTGATTTGACCTCTGCCTCATAGGATTCAACGTTGGGCCACGGAGGCTGATGATGGCTGCTCCATTCTCTCTCTCCCCGCCCCTTGCATCCACACAGAGTCTCTGGTGCCCTGATACATGGGTAACGGGGGTGCCACTTTGGAAGTAAGTATGACGGTGTCTTTATAAGTTAAGCGTCTACTTGGTGGTGAGGCCAAACCCAGCACCCAAGAGAGATGAAAACTTCTGTTCCCATAGAGAGGTGTTTGATTAGTGACTTTATTCAGAATAACCCCTCCTATGGAAAACGCACAAATGCCCATCTTCTGGTTAAACACACATAGCAAAATAAGAGGCCCGTGGTATGGTGTTGCATCTCCAAACGGCGTCATGCGAAGCAAAAGAAACCCCTCACAGAGCATCCCATCACGATGATATTCTAGCCAAGAGCAATTGAAAGCAGCAAAAAAGCGATTGTTGCTGAAGCCCGGACGGATTCGACAGGGGACACCAAAAAACGGGTGACGTTCCCTGTAGTTGGCTTATTCCACAATGAAGCAATCTCAAAAGTAACTATTAACTGTGAGCAAAAGTGCCAGGAGGCTGTTTTTGGAGAGCGGGCTGTCCATCAACAGTACTGAGAAGGATAGAGAGGCATGCGGGGGGCTCTCTCTAAAATACTGCCTGGAGTCCAGGAAGGAAGGAAGCCTCATGCACCCTATTCTCAGGAAGCAAACCTCCCCCTTTGCATAAGGCCCTGGGGAGGTGGGTTTCCACACACCCGGGCCTGTCATCTGGTGGCCACAGGGGGTAATACAGGAATCTTGCCCACCCTGAACCTGGCACCTTGTGTTTGCGCTTCCCATGGACTTTGCCTTAGGAAAACTGGTGCCGCTGAAGGGCAGGGTGGTCAGAGGGAGACACATAGGGGGTAAGAATGGGGGGTGGGGGTGGGGGGTTGGCTAAGGTCCATGGGACAAGATACAGCCTCTTAAACACAGAGGACGGCTGAGCCCCGGTGGCGTACTGGTTGTGCGCGGGACTGCGGACCACTGGGATGGAGGTTCGATTCCAGCTCCACGGAGCAAAGGCTGGGACTCTTACTCCCACCACGAGGGCAGTGATGCCAAGAAAAAAAAAGAACACCAAAAAAAAAAAAAAAAAAGACAAGACAGAGGACAAGCATGTCTTGGTGGCACAAAAGGCAGGTAAGACAATTGAACGCTTTGATGGAGATAAAATTGGTGATGACTTCTTTTTCCTTTTCCCTTTTTAGTTTGAGGGTGAAATGAGGTGCATGGGAAAGCCAGTTGGATGCATGTTCCCAGGGAGTAGGGTTTGGAGGTGATGGAGGAATTCTGAAAGGAATGGGGACAGAGAGGCCCTCGGGGGCCCCGACGAGCCATGCTCTCCAGAATATCCCTGGACTACCTGAGCCCTCCATGGGAAGCACCTCACAGAAAAACAGCAGTGGGGGCTGGGGGGGGGGCGCAGATCCTGGCTCCCTGGCCCCACGTGGCTTGGCCCAGCTCCAAAGGCCCACAGACACGCCCATCCTACTTCCCACTTCTGCCAGACAGATGGAAATGGGTGCCTGCATCGTCAATGATGGAAGACTTTTCACTGGAGGGACGGCGACTTTTATGGTCTCAGTAGTTGGTCACCTGGATGATCAAGTTCTCAGAACCCCAAGGAGCCCCAGTGTCCCCCTTTCTACTGGCCACAGTAAATGTGAGTACTTGAGGGGCTTCCTGACAGGTGGCCTGGCTACATGCTGCTGATCTTGTTTGGGCAGCAGTTCCAGAAATGTCTCTGAAAGTGCAGAGGGGCCTGGAGGTGCAGGAGAGGAGAGGGGGTGGGGTACAAGAGTGGAGGGGAGGGAGGGAGGGAGGGTCCAGGGCAGGTCTGGCCGCTAACTGCATGCAGTAAGTACTTGCTAACTGGGGGCTGGGTGGTCGCCTTATAGAATGAGAGGGTAGGCTGAGTGAGGGCATTGACTCCTGGCTCCTTGGCAGGGATCCAGGGCTGGGCATTACAACTCAGCATGACCTTTGTCCTTCGTGAGTTCCTGGAGCCTCTGGGGCAGGGTCTTGGTCCAGAAGTGGAGCCTGTCAGCCTTTAGGGCGCGTCCCACCTCAGGCTGTAGGTTCAGCTGCATGTACTGCGACTCCTGATCAAACATGGGCCAGTGGGGCAGCCCTTCACCATTGGGGTTCCTGGAGAGCAGGTAGACAGGGCAAAGGTCACCAGAGGCCCTGCTGAGCCTACCCCCAGCAGCAAGGGGACCCCACGAGCCAGGGGGGCCTGAGGAGCAAGGGATTGGGGTCCTGATGTAGCAGTGGGAGCTCTGAGGAGCAGGCCCTCCTGTCTATTAGTCACCCAGCCTCCAGGCCACGGGGAGATGGGACAAAGGGCCCAGCAACCTCGTCCATCCGGTGGGTCCTGGTGCTGGAAGGAGGGACACCTGCATGGTCGCTGGGTCACCAGAGACAAGGGGAGCTCTGGGTGGATATGAGCCCCCACAGGTTGAGGTAAGTGTGGGTGGGGGAGGGGGAAGGGGTGACCTCTCACCCATTTCGAGCAAAGTTAGCCCAGAACTTCATCATCTTCCGGCTTAGCAGTTTCTCTTCCTCAGTGACTTCAACTGCAGAGAGGTCCCAGGTCATGCTAGCAGCTCATACAGAGGGGTCACCCTACCACCCAGGCCATCCGGAGCCCAGCTCTCCTCTGACTCCTCCTCCAGGTTGGTCTGGAAGACCCCGCCCCTGTCCCCAGGCCTGGCTCTCTGCCCTAGCCCCCCTCCCCTTACCCCAAACTCCTAACCGTCTTCCACCTCCGCTAACCCTCACAAGGGCTCATTCTTGACCCCAGCCCTTCCGGCTTCCTCTAACCCTGGAAAGGCACATCAGACTCAAGCTGTCTGTGGTCCCTGTACTTCCTGGTGGGGAGGAGCCCGCGGGGAGCACGGCAGAGTCGGCCCAGCTGCGAGACGGTGAAGCACAGATTTCGGCCTTTTCTGAGCGTCCATTTCCTCGTGGGTATGGAGTGGCCCCGGGGAGGTCCTATCCCACATCGTAAGGCCTGTGGAGTCTCACCTCAGAGACCCCGACCTGAGAAACCTCACCGTTGCCCCAGGAGAAGATTCCGAAGACGAAGGGAATCTCATCGCCGTGGTCTGCCTTCACGTAGGAAGGCTTGATGTCCTTTAAGAAGCTGGGCCGATGCTGGAACTCATAGAAGTACACAGAGCCTCGGGAACCTGAGGGGAGGGGTGTGGGGAAGACAGTGCCACGTGGCAGAGTGTCTTTGTGTCACCCGCAGTGACAAAACACCCAAGTCCAAAGTTGGCTGGAATCTGGACCTGGGTGATGGAGCAGGGCTGGAGGTCAAATCCTGACCCAGTCACTTCCCCCCTGTGTGGACTTGGGCAAGTCGCCTCAATCTGTCAAATGGGGAAGGCCTGTCCCTGCAGCCTCCTTGGGACTCAGCTCCTCTGAGTCGACCCCTTCCCAGTCAGGCTGTGGCTCGGGCTGTACTCACGGTGAAAGCCTGCGACCTGGAGGGCCGGAATCACGAAGATGGAGTCCCCCATCATCTCGTGGAACTGGGCGCGGAGGGCCTGGGGGTCCCTGGTGTCCCCCACGTACTCCTCCAGCAGCAGGTTGCCAAAGTCCGGAGGCATCAGCTACCCCGGGGGGATCGGGACGAGGGAGGTTAGGCAGGCTGCAGGGCTCTGGGACACCCCAATGTCAGGGTTGGGGAGATGGGTCCCGGGAGGGTTAGCGGGACAGGGAAGTAGCCAAGCTCCCCAGGGACTTCATGCATAATAAGCACGGACATTTGCTAGGGGTGGGGGATTGGAGGGGCTGAACTTTCTCACCATAGGGAGGGAAAGGAGGAGCCCCTCGACCTTCCCCCCCCCAGGGCTCAGGACTCTCACCATCTGTGCTGATATTTTCTCCATGGCAGCCTGGATGCTCTCCCGGTCCCATTCTGGCTGGTTGTCCAACATGCCGAGGGCCTGAGGATGGGCAGAGTCTTGGGTGGGGGGTGGGATCGGCATGGAGCTACTAAGCCCAGGAAACCACCCCCGCAGGGCACCCAGCGGGGTGGGGTAGGGGTGTGTGCGGTTGGGACTGGGCCTTACATTGGGGATGAGCCAGCCATACTCATCGTTGTTGATGCCAATGATGCTGGGCACCGGCTGAAAGTCCCCGGAGGCCATCAACTCCTGGGGATGCTTGGGGAGGAAGGCGCCGTCCACCACGCCGGGGATGATCTTCAAGAACTAGAGGATGAGCAAAGTCAGGGGGCAGGGCTCAGCGCCTGGAAGGTGACTGTGGCATTGTCTGCTGGGCGCTGGTGTCCCCCACTCCACCCTGGCTCCTCCAGGATGCGCAGGCGCCTCCCCCGGCCGCCTCTCCCCCCTCCCCCCCCTGCCCCAGGGATCTCATCAAAAGCTGGCACTCCATCGGGACGAGATGGAGTACCAAGCCCAAGGAGGGTGGAAGGGCACCCAGGCCCACCTGTCCCCCTGCACCCGCTCCACACTCGGCCCCCCCTCCCGCCCACCTTGGTGATGGAAAGAAGTTCCTCTTCACTCTTGGCCCGCAGACAGCTCACCAGGGCCTCTGAGTCCACCTGGCCACAGGCCGACTGGTTGGCCACCATCTGCAAAGGGGCCAGACAGAGGCTGACCTGTCCTTCTTGGCACTGGAGGAGGGCTGGCCAGGGCCCCTCGGGAGCAGGTGCACCCACTCCCAAGCCCCTAAAGCACCGCGGGTGGCAGGGGATTCTACCCACGCCCCTCCCCGCGTTGCCGCCCACCCCCCCACCCCACCCCCCGCTGGCAGCTCTGGGTCACAGGGCACACTCAGCGTCTGCCTTGGGATACTGACCCCTGAGTGCCTCAGTTCCTCACCCAGGTGCGTGGTGCCAGCCGCCTGGGCACCCTCCACCCCACCCTCAATGAAGCGGATGGACAGAGGGGTGGGAGTGGGGGCAGAGACGCTCTGCGGCGTAAGAGGGGAGGCAGCAGCAGGTCCGGGCTTCCTGCCACGGGGCACTCACTGTGGTGATCACGTCGGAGGAGCTGGCGATGAGGCCGGGCAGCAAGGCCACGCCACTCTCCATGATGGCCCCGTGGAAGAGTCCTTGGGACAGGGGGGACACGACGTGCGAGGACACGCTGGTGCCGCCTGCGGACTCGCCGAAAATGGTGACGCGGCCCGGGTCGCCTCCGAAGCGGGCGATGTTGTCCTGGACCCACCGCAGGGCAGCCACTTGGTCCAGGTAGCCCCAGTTGCCGGCCGCGTGCTCGTCACCGGTGCTGAGAAGTGACGGGGCCCGAGGGTCACGGGGTTGTCCTGGCCCCGCCCAGCCGCTTGGCCCGGCGCGCCCCAGCCTCACCTGAAGTAGCCCAGGATGCCCAGGCGGTACTGAATGGTCACGGTCACCACCTCCTCGTAGGCGGTCAGGGCGGAGCCGTCGTACAGGGAAGCCATGCCCATCACCAGCGCGCCGCCGTGGATCCACACCATGACCTGGGGGGTGGAGGCACAGGCACGCTGGGGCTCCCCCCCAACCCCGCCCCGGACCTGGGGCTGCTCCCTGAGCAACCACCGCTCTGGGCCCACTCATCTACCTACACGGACAGACTCCACGAGGGCAGACGGGGAACCAAGCTTCCTAACCTTTGGGGCTCACCCCCTGGACTGCGGCCTGGCTCTGTTCCTCCCAGAACCCTCTCTGAGGAGGAACGGGAAGGGATGCTTCCTTGATCATCTCACATGCCCTTACACACATTACAAGGAGCCAGCCCTACAGCTAACCTGTGGCAAGGGTCTCTGGTGACCTTCAAGGGCAGCCCTGGGCATCTGATGAGGACCTGGACAGAAGTTGGGGGGAGGGGCGGGGAGTCACAGGTTCCTCTCTGGCCGTGGCGACCTCAGGAGCAGCTGGGGTTCTGGGATCCCCATGCCCAGGGTCCAAGAGCAATCTGGTGTAGGAAGCCCCCTCTTGAACTTGGAGACCAAACTGGAGACTCCCTGATGAGGTGTTGCAATGGGCCAAGTTCAATTTGAGTCTATCTAATCTTCTGGCAGCAACGAGCCTGGTCTTATCTGAGTCTCTCTACTCTTCTGGCAGGAGAGCTCTCCCTGCACCACCACCACTCCCCATCCCCCCCCTCCCAGTTGGCCTTGGCTGATACGCACTGGCAAGTTGGCTCCCTCCTGGGCATGGGCAGGTGTGTAGACACTGAGGTACAGGCAATCTTCGGACATGTGGGTGTAGGGCAGGCTGGTGTTCATGATGTACTTCATCAACCTGTTCATCCCCTCCGTGTCCTGCAGGCATCTGGCAGCCACGGCAGACAGTCAGTCCCAGGATGGGCCACGGCCAGAATCAGCCTCTGCCTCCGCATTCCCTCCCATCCGTCCCTCAGCAGCTTCTCTTCCTTTGCCAAGATTCTGCTCATATACACTCCTTCCCTGGGGTCCCCTCCCCACCAAGTGGCTGACTCTTTGGGGACAAGTTTGGGAGTAGCCTGGCCTTCGGGGAAAGCGGGGGAGGCTGTCAGATGACGGAGGGCCTTAGATCCCACTTTTGCCAAGACTGGCGCCTTGGGGTGGGGGTGTGTCTGTGAGAACCATTGGCTTGTGTGTTGGCAACCACCACTGTATCCCTCCTGCAGGGAGCCTTGGAAAAGGAGCTGGCTTCCGCACGGTGCTGGAAGAATATATGGAAGCTCACTTCTCGGGACATTTCCCTGCCCGAGTCAAGATATCCTTGGCTGTCGGGATGTGTATACATATGAGTATCTGCTTCTTGGCCAATGGCATCTGGTCCTATTGGTTGGCACAGTGAGAGTGAGGGTCTCTGAGGGTCCCTGCTGGAGTTAGTGGCTCTGACAAGGTTCTAAGAGCACATCCAAGTTTCTACACAGACCCCTGTCACAGATGTGAGAAAACTTAGCATCGCTGACACCTGACTCTGACACCCTCCAGGTGCTGCGCCCTGAGCCAGCATTCTGGCCCCAGGTCACAGACGGTCACTGGAGGAGAAGAAGCCGGGGATCCATCAAACTGGATGTGGGGTGAAGAAGGGTGACACTACCCACTCCAGAGCCCCTCACACCTGAAAGCCTGGATGGACTTCCCTGGGCCCCTAGGGGAGAACTTACATGGGCGGATGGGCAGTCGCGTCCCTCACACCGCTCCACGGTTCAGGGGGCTGTGGGGGTGCAAACCGCAGTGGCCCCAGGGGCGGCTGGGCAAAGGGAATTCCCAGGAAGATGTGGACCTTCACATCAGAGCCCTTCACGTGGGTGAGGCGTCCCTGCACCTGCCCCGTGTGTGTGGTCCGAATGAGGCTGGCGGAGTCCTGGCCTGTGGACAGAGAGATGGACATCAGGTTGGCAGCGGCCCCATGGCATCAGCTGAACCGTAGGACCATGGGGTCTTTGGGAGCCGCAGCTCAGCTCCAGGGCTCCTGCCCAACCTTGGGGCACATGATCCTGCCCTCACTTCTAATTCACCTGCTTTTGCTGGCTCTGCCCTCCACCCCCCCTGGCCCCAGTCCCGCCCACCAGACTCAGGGGGTGGGGGGGCTTCTTGGGGCTTGGCACTGCCCCAAGAGCTTAGCTTCAAACACAGCCAGGGTGTGAGAGCATCCTTTCAACTAGCTGCGTGCATGCGCTTGTGAGATACAAGGATGCAGGATATCGGACCACCAGGATCCCTGGTCTCCAGGTGTCTCCCTCTACCAGGATCCTCACACTACGGCCCGTGGGCCACATGCGGCCCACCGAGGACATTTATCCGGCCCGCCAGGTGGTTTTTGCCGCCGCTACTGTGGTGCTTAGCAGTCGACTCATCCTGGGCCCGCAGTGAAATTGTTCTTAGTTTTTTTTTTGTTTTTTATACTATAGTCTGGCCCTCCAACAGTCAGAGACAGTGAACTGGCCCCCTGTTTTAAAAGTCTGAGGACCCCTGCTCTAAGCAGTAGCAGATGTCACAAAGAGAGCGGGCATCCTAAGCCCTGTTGTCAGACAGCAGAGGTCGACGGTGACAGATGAAGTCAGGTCAAACGTAGCAGCTTATCACGTGATCTCCCCTTTGAACCATTTTTCAGCTGCTTGAGTTTCGTGGGGTTTTCATGAATGCAAATGAAATCCATGTGGGTGAAGCTCCTGAAGAATCAGCCCCCTCTGACCATGTAAATCCTCTTGCGAGCACGCAGAGCGTATTGGAAAGTGAGTTCTGGCAGGTGTCTCTGGGTTAAAATTGAGCACCCGGCTATTTCCTCCCAGTTCAGTGTGTTCTAGCGTTTCATACTTTCTGCTTTCTTTTCGATTGAGGTCAGTTTTCATCTGTTTCACTGTGCAATTTCTGGGAGGTTTGTTTGTTTGTTTGACATTTAATGTTCTGTATTTGAAATCCAGGCTAGGTAAATCTATAGAGACAGTAGTGGGTTACTGGTTCCTTGGGAACATGGCAGAGGAGAATGGGAGTGTAAAATGGGGAGATAAAAACAAGGAGAGCCAAAAGGGAGAACATGTTCTCAAACTGATCGTGGCCATGCCTGCACAACTCTCCTTGATGTGACTGAACTATTGAATTATATGATGTGTGAATTATGTGACTATTGATGAAGAGTGGAGCACAAGAGAATGGGAGCCTGCCCTTCTATAGGGATCAGTCAGGGAAGCTATGACTGGAAGTCACCTGAAACAGAGAATCAATATTCTTAACGAGATAAGACAGAGAATAATAGGTGCTAGCCACCCACTTGGAAAACGTCCTAAAGAAACAGGGAGAGTACATTCCATCAAGGTAAGCAATACAAATCATGGCCCGTAAGCCAATGAAAAGGAGTCTGGTAAAATTGTGTGCATAAGCAAAAGTGGTGAAGAAAGCTGATGGTACCAGGCTATCAAAAAATACTGTCTGGAGTCTAAAAGGCTTGAGGTTAAACAAATGGCCATTGAGCTCAGAAGCAACAAAGCAACATGGAAGAAGCACTCCAGCCTACGTGACTATGAGCTGTCAAAGGAATCAGGGATCAGGCATCAAAGAACTAAAAATTAGATCATTATAAATGAGGGGAAGGACAGATTGGGGACCCAAAGCCCATCTGTAGGTGAAGCAACATCCCTTACAGAAGGATCATGGGGAGGAGACGAGCCAGTCAGGGCACAATGAAATATACAACTTTCCTCTAGTTTTTAACTGCTTCCTCCCTCCCACTATCATGATCCCAATTCTACCTTACAAATCCAGGTAGACCAGGGGATGTACACTGGGACAAATAGAAACCAGAAACATGGGGAATCCAGGACAGATGATCCCTTAGGAAACAGTGGGAAGAATGGCAATACCAGGAGGATGGAGGGAAGATGAAGTAGAAAAGGGGACCTGATTACAAGGATCTACATATAACCTCCTCCCTGGGGTACGGACAACAGGGAAGTAGGTGAATGGAGGCATCAGACAGTGTCCGATATGATAAAATAATAACTTATAAATTATCAAGGGTTCGTGAGTGAGGGGATTGGAAAGGGAGGGGGACATATGAGGCGCAGATACCAAGGGCCTAAGTAAAAGGAGGATGTTTTGAGAATGATGATTGAAACAAATGTACAAGTGTGCTTTGCATGCATGCATGTATTGGGTTGTATGGGTCTCCAAGAAAATGATTAAAAAAGAAAGAAAAGAGTCTGGTGGCCTGGGCCGCTAACTGCAAGGTCAGTGGTTCAAATCCACTCACTGCTTCTCAGGAGAAAGATGAGGCTGTCTGCTCCCATAAAGATTTATAGTCTTAGAAACCCTATATACCAGTGGTTCTCAACCTTCCTAATGCCGCAACCCTGTAAGACAGTTTCTTGTGTTGTGGTGACACCCCCCCCACCGTAAAATTGTTTTCATTGCACCTTTGTCACTGTCATTTTGCTACTGTTATGAATCGGGCGACACCTGTGAAGAGGTTATTCAACCCACAGGTTGAGAACCGCTGCTAGATAAGGTAGCTTATGAGTTGGGATGGACTCCATGGCAGTGGGGGAAGCAAGGGTAAAGAGAATTGCAGGTGGGGATCTGACTCTGACGAGAAAGACTTCCTTTGTCACCAGAAGCCAGGCTATCAGAGCAGCACCATGTACCGAGTAGTCTTGCCCCTTGCCCAAATAAAAGAAGACATAAAGTCTGACTGTGAACAGTCGTCTAGCATACAAGTTCACGGGAAGCTATGAGGTAGTACAGGGACGCAATTGGCAAAAAACCGAAACAGTGGGGATCTGCTATGCCACTCACAGTCATCGAGTGGATTCTGACTCACAGAAACCCACCAAGACAGACTAGAGTGTCTTCTGTGGGTCCCAGAGGCTTTCAAGAAGGCCTCATTCTCATGAGGAACTGTAGGAAAGGGTGGGGACACGAGGAAAGTCGAGAACCACTGGAATAACAAAAGCCCCCAAATCAAAAGACGACATCAGCAAATGAGACCCTGGCCACACTAAAATTCTTTTGGGACGTCAAAGACTTTATTAAAAAAAAAAAGGGGGGGGGACGACAAGGCACCCACGGAGGGAGCTTCAGAAACCTGACAAAAAGCTAATCACCAACATTGAGACACCAAAACTTTGACACCAACAGAAAGACAAGTAACCCGGTCATCAAATGGGCCAAGGTCTTGGATAGACATTTCATTCCAGACGGGATGCCAATGGCCACCAGAAGGCATGGAGAGAGGCGGCCAGTCACTGGGCTTCCGAGAAATGCCATCAGACCCGGCACGCACTACCACTCCCCTCCCAGGCAGGATGGGGGAGAAGGCTCGCTCATGAAGCATGGCATGCACGGGCACAACCTTGTTTGCTGAACCTGAGGAGGACGTAAAGCGCTCCCTGATGCTTAGAGCCTTCCGCTGGAACCCTTCATCGCCAGAAAGAAAACAAAAGCTCTCACGATGGACGAGAAGCAGCAGCATGCCAGGAGCGTCACCCTTATGAAAGACTTTGACTTAGACCCAACATCAGCCTGTGTGGAAGCAGCCCTCGAGGGGTGAAGGAACACATCGCCCAGGGAAAATCCATTGCAAAAGACTTCTTTAAAGTGTTAAAAAAAAAAAAAAAAAGCAAAAGCAATAAGGCATCACATTGAGGATGAAGGTGCCCCTGACTCAAGCCAAGGTATTTTAAGCCGCCTCCGAGACCCGGAAGAACTTGCCAATGAATAGGGACAACTGGAGACAAATCAGTGCCTCTGCGTTTAGGGTGTGGACGAACTAGATTGTATGTATTGCCAGCAGGACAAGCAAGTAAATGCCTTGGAACAGGTCCCTCCAGAGTGGCCTTTGGAAGTGACACCACTGGCACTTTGGGTATTGCCTCAGGTGAGACCAGTCCGTGGAGAAGAATATTGTTATAGGTGTCCTTGTGGTCCGTTCCCATGGAGTTCCTATGGTTCTGACCCAAAGCCACCTTACGCACCACAGAACCGAAATGCTGCCCGGCTCTGTGCCATTCCCATGCTTGTTCCCAGGGTGCCCAGTCCAAGCACTTCAGTGGTATCTCATGATGGTTGTTTGACATTTCTCAGAAGTCTACTGACTGGGCGCGTCTTTTCATAGTTTCGGTGGCCACTGGCAGGCACCCCGTGGGTGAAACGTCTAGCCCAGCCCCTTGCCCATTGGAGGTCCCAGGTTCTCTGTCTTTCTGTCGGAGTCCAAGTTTTACATCGGTTTTGGTTATTCAGATTTCTGAAGCTCCTTCCCCCCCGAGGGTGGCTTGTCTTTTCGCTGTTTCTGATTAAAGTCTTTGAGGCACAAAGACTTCACTGCAGCCACCGTTGGGTCATCTTATCGAGGGCCTTCCTCTTTTTTGGCTTCCCCTCTCCTTTCCCAAGCAGTCGCTCCAGAGACCGGTCTCTCTGGACAACATGCCCAAAGTATGTAAGACAAAGCCTCACATCCTTGCCTCTGGGGAGCACGCTGGCCCTGACGTCTTCCCAGACAGACTGGCTTGTCGTTTTAGCAGCCCAAGGTGTCTTCCATTTTCTTCTCCGGCACCAGGATTCAAATGCGTCGCTCCGTCTTCTGTCTTCCATCTTCCTTATTCCGTGTCCCACTTTCCATTGAAAATATCATGGCACGGGACGGAGGGCACCTCATGCCTCAAACGAACGTCCTCGCTTCTCAAAAACCCTGAAGTTGTCGTGCGGGTGAGTCCTCCGCCATCGTGAATGACAGCAACTGTCTGGACCAGGAAGTTCACGATCAACCCACTACTTCAGGGAAAGCAAACGGGCCTGGAGACCCTGCGCCCTGAGAACGTGGCAGAGCCTAAGACAGACATCTGTGAAAAAACCAGCCGAGATGTGCAGGACCACCCCAAAGGGCATTTTTTTCCCTCCAGAGTTCGTTTCTATACTTGGCATCAGAACTCATGTTGGGGGTGGCAAGACAACTGTGTGATGGGTGATTCTTCGGGTCCTGCAGAGAAACGTGAACCTAAACACAGACTTGTGTGGGATTCATAGAAGACTTTTCCCCAACTCTGTCTTCCAAAGACAGAGATTTAAGCTTTCAGCCTGCCAGACTACTGGATGGTGGGGCCCACTCCCTGCTGTTACAGACAACAGACTACTTCTCCCTGAAGGCTTTCAGCCATCAGTAGGCAGAGTTCGCACCCTACTGTTACGGTCCCTATGAAGAGTCAGAGGACAGGGTCAAACCTGTGGGGTGGCATCCTACCTTCGGCTGCCATCCTGAATCTAGGATCTGCCCATCGTGTCACACATTACCCTATCCCTCTTCTTATTGCGGGTATGTCGCTGGAGTGTCCCCTTCATTGCTCGAGTATCTACAGTGCAACTCCTTCCTGTGAAGTGTGGTTACCTGCAATCACGCCCCCCCCCAAATTGACATAAGCCTTGGTCAGCAATAAAGATGCTCTTTCTCTTCCCCCCTCCCTCTCCCCACGCCGTCTCCACGCCCCCTTTCTCTCCCTGAGATCACCAAGTGGGGCTGAGGTGAGCATGCTACAGACTCCACTATTTTACTCTCTCTCTCTTTCTCTCTCATAATTTCTATGACTCTGCTATAGTCTTTACTTATTGTCGCTGTACAATTTACCGCACTTACCGCACCCATCATGATAGGTTAGGGGCTGGCTCCCTTGTCAGACGACTTGCAAGACATGGCTTGCGAGAGACGGAGATGAGTTTCCAGAACACGTATGGATGGAATGAAGACTGCGCTGCGGGTGTGTGTGTGTGTGTGTGTGTGTGTGTGTGTGTGTGTGTGCAAAGGCCAATGCTCACCCTGGCAAAAAGTGAGAAGCTGGGGGCTGGATCACGGGAAGAAGAAAGATTCTCTGGTGACTGGATCGGTGATGGTGAGGTGTGGATTGGTCACCGGAGGGTGAAGGCACTAGAAAATCTTTCAAACAGGAGAAAAAGCAGCCCTGTGCAGAAGTTGGCCGTGAGTTTGGTTGGCCTGTCGGTTTTGGGTGGCACGGGGACTGTGCAGCCTGGTCGAGGGAGGGCGAGAGAGGAGGTAGAAAGATGTGACTGTCTGCCTTTCTAAAGATCGGGGTCCTGGAAGCCATGACTGTACTCTGTCCTGCAGGAAGTCTGTGAATTGGAATCATTGCCTGGAAGTGGGCTTGGTGGCCCAGGGGTTAAAACTAACCCGGGGGCACTTGGGACCCATCAGGGGAGGGAGAAGGAGTGGGATGACAGCCTTGGAACTCCTGTGGGGCAGTTCCGCTCTCTGACCTGTAGGGGGACTCATTGGACAGCTGACAGGCTCAGGCACAAGCAAACAGCACACACCCTTTCATGAAAGAACTCCCAGGCTGTGTGTGAGGAAGGGCCCTAAGGAGGAGGAGGGAGGAGGAAGGGAGGAGGGAGGGAGGACTCGCTGGGGCAGAAGAGAGTAGGGGCCCACCAGAATGTGAGCTCAGCGCAAACCTGCTTTGGAAAGAGGCCAGCAGACCCTGCCTGCCAGGTACCCCCCGACTGAGAGCCCAGGTACACATAAGTGGGATGGAGAGTTACCCTGGGCAGACCCACCCCAAGAGCTGGTGCCGGGGACCCTGGGTCAATTGCCTGCAAGCCCAGGTGACACGGGGCGCTTAGCCTCTCTGCCTGGGAGGCACTCCGGGCCCTCTCCTCAGGCTGTTGTGACAGGTGGGGACAGGGACGCAAACCAATAAACCTCTCAGAACGACTCCAGGACCTGCCTGCCTGCAGGCTTCTCCAGGCTGAATGAGAACCAGGGGCTGTGCCTGGGATGAAGGCTGCTCCCACCCAAAGCTGGGCAGGAAGTTTGTGGTCAGTAGCTAGGAAAGAGGCAGAAAGAGCGGGCCACCTGCTTCCTGGAGCAATGCAGCTTCCTCGGAAAGTCCAGGAGTGGGGGTGGCTATGTGCCCAAGTCCCCGGGATGGCATCCAGCAACCTTGGCTCCTGGGGAGGGGGACTCACTGGGTCCTGGGCATCCCTTTGGCCTTAGGCAGGCAGAGGGGACTTCAACAAGTTGGTGCCAACACGGAATGAAAAGTTACTGAAAAATGCCTCGGAGTTTTTGAAGCCCCCTCGCAGTGTTATGACGTATTGCTGCTGTCACCCTCCAGCAGAGACAGGTGCATCTGCAAAGGGGAGTGGGGGGGCGAGGAAGAAGGAGGGGGAAACGTCCGCCAGCCCCTCTACCCCAAAAGAGTGCCCCACAAGGACAACACCACCCTCCCGGGGGTGGGGGGGCTCTCCCTCCCTCTCCGGCCTTCTTCCCTCCCGAAGCCTCAGACTGTGCCCCGCAAAGCCTCACCCCGAGCCTGGACCAGGAGAAGCAGGAGCCCGCAGGCCAGGGCGCTCAGCGGCGCACGCCACCGCTCCGACATCATGTTGCTCGCAGCTTCTGCCGTCCGCTGCCTGCACCGAAGCTGCTCCGCGGCCAATGGGTGCCTCGCCCTGCCGCCCTGCCCCGGAGTTTGGACTGGCCCCAGAGGAGGTGGAGCAGGGCGTCCCGGCCAACCTGGGGCAAAGGTCGTGCTGGCGTGCGAGTTGGGTTGGGCATGCCAGGGCGGGGCGGGGAGGGGGGCGAGGCAGGGATTTCTGCAGCCCGTCCGGGGCACCAACCTCCCCCCTCCTCCGCTTCAAAGTTGGGGTGCACCGCTTTCCCTGTCCTGGCCAAGAAGTAGAGGAGGTCGTCAAATTGCGATCGGGGAACCTAGGAAGGCTTCCCGGAGGAGGTGCGCGCGCAAGACCCCGCAGATGCAGAAATGGCAACGACCTGAAGGGGGTGCTCTGAGAAGGGGGCAGTAAAGTGCAGAGGCGTGACTGCCCTTTGTCCAGACCGTGCCTCTAGGATTCTCAAGTTCTCTGAGCAGTTTGGGATGGCTTCTTCAGTGTCTCCCCTCCACCCCCCCGCCCCCCCACCATCACCACCACTCACTCTCCTGGCTCTGAGGCTCTCTGAGAACCTTCCTTCCGGAATATCATGGCTCAAACTCTTTTCTTTTCAAACAAAAGCCGTTTTTCTTGTGAAAAGGTGTGGATTTACAGTCAACAGTTCATGCACTGTTTGTGATTCAAGGTGTCCCAATCCCCACCACGCAACCCCAGTTCTGCTTCCTTCCTGCTTCCTGTTTCTAAATTTTGTCGGGGTGCTCTTGCAATCAGCTGGTGGATGGTTCTCTCAACTCAGCTACCCTCTAAGGAGACTCATCCTGACGCCCTTGTGGCCCGTGTTCTCCCATGGAGGGCTGGTGATTGTGAACTAAGGAAAAATGGGGATCGACCCCATGACACCATTCGGACTCTCAAGGTGGATTATGCTAAGTAATGCAAACTTCTCAAGGGTTCTCCTTCACCTTGTAGATCTAGTGTTTGGCTACAAGTCTGGGGTGGGGGGAGGTCAAGGCCAAGCTTCAAGGGTAATTGGGGCCTTAGTTCCACCAGCCCATAAGTCCCAGGAGTCATTGGCTCTCCCTTTCCTTTTTTTTTAATTAAAAATAGTTGTTGGCAAATAATTCACATAGCACCTAATCCAATCATTCACTCATAGGAAGAAGGGTTGTGCAATCATTTTCCCTATCACTTTCAGAACGTTGGCTAGCACACGTGGTGTATCTTTCCTTCATAACCCAGTTCGGTGAAGTCAATTCCATAAGGACCCTGTAAGGGACAGTAGGATATCCACCCAATGATTTCTGAGGCTGTAAATCTTTATGGGAGCAGATGGCTTTGACTGTATCGCAGGAGCAGCTGGTAGGCTTGAACCACTATTCCTGTGGTTAGTAGGCAAAGGCTTAACCCACAGTGACACCGGGGTTCCTTCTTAAGAAGCCCTCATTTATTCTTTTTGGTTGGGGGATTTGTTTTGTTGTGTTTCAATGCCATTAAACAGAAATTGGCATTTCTAATTTGTCTCTAGTTTCTTTTTTGTTTTGTTTTGTTCTGTTTTTTGTGGCATCACTGCCCTTTGGTGGTGGGAGTAGGAGGTCCAGCCTTGCTGCTGGATTTGAACCTCCAACCCAGTGGGCTGCAGCCCCGTGCACAACCACTACGCCACCGGGGCTCAGCCATTTATTCTTTTTTAAAATGTTCATATATAATTTATTTTACTGGGTTTTTGTTGCTGTTGTTTTGGGCATCACTGCTCTCTGGTGGTGGGAGCAGGAGGCCCAGCCCCACTGCTGGAATTGAACCTCCGTCCCAGTGGGCTGCAATCCCGCGCACAACCACTACGCCACCGGGGCTCAGCCCCATATATAATTTATTTTAATCAATCTAATTTATAATTTTCAGATTTGAGACTTCATGTATTTCACTCATTATATTAATTTTTTTTACATTACATTTCATTTATTTATTCCATTGATTGTAATGTAATTTACTTTCTTTTATCTTATACATGTTTTCTTTGTACTTTTAAAAAATCATCTTATTGGGGGCTCATACAACTCTTATCATAATCCATACATCCATACATAGTATACAAAGCACATTTGTGCATTTGTTGCCATCATCATTCTCAAAACATCTGCTTTCTACTTTAAGCTCTTGGTATCAGCTCATTTTGACCCCACTCCCCCCCTCATGAGTCCTTGATAATTTATAAATTATTGATTCTTTTGGTAGATAGTTAGTCAGCCTGTTGGCGAACCTGCCACAGAGTGACCTAGGCACGCCTCTGTTCTCAGTGGGCGAGGGGCCGGTGTGCTGTCCGAAGGTTCCTCCTCTCTCCTCTCTGTAGGGGAATGCTCAGAGACTTCTCAAAGGGGTGTTCTCTTAGCAGTCCGACACCAAGCCACTGCTCAGATTGGCCCTAGTGACCTCAAAGAACTGGCCATAGGGGCTCAATGGCAGGGTGGGTTAGGAGTCCAGCAGCTAACGGCAGTTTGAGAGTGTCGGGGGGAACCATGAGTTTCTTCTGCAAGATTCACACCCCGACGCGCTCGCTGCCATTCCGACTCGGCGATCCTATCGATCGGGCAGGGCGGAAATGTCCCTGGGAGCTCCCCGGCCTGGAACTCTCTTCTTCGGGAGTTGAAAGCCGCAGTTTTCTCCCGCAGAACGGCCAGGGGGGGGTTTCGATCTCGCTGCAAGCAGTCCAGCGCCTAACCCTTTACGCCACCACCCAGGCTCCTGAAAGACTGACGAGGAGCCCCGGAACGACCGCGGGCCGTCCCTTCCTGCCCTCCGGGGGCACGGTGGGGAGTCGTGGCGGGGGCGTGCTCCCGAGAAGCGGCCCGGGGCTGCCCGCTCGGCTTCCGCGGCGCCGCCCGCGCGCGGCGCCTGCGCACGTCCCTCCCGGGAGCCCGTAGTCTCGCCCCGCCCTCCCCCGCTCGCCGGAAGTGCCCCCGCCCGAGCGGAAGTGCGCGCCCAGCGAGGCCGCCGGCGGGTGCCGCGATGGTGGGCGGCGGCGGCGCGGGAGGCGGGCTCCTGGAGAACGCGAACCCCCTCATCTACGAGCGCTCCGGCGAGCGGCCCGTGACCGCGGGCGAGGAGGACGAGCAGGTTCCCGACAGCATCGACGCGCGGGAGATCTTCGATATCCGCCGCCGCTGGACGGGGACGGGGCGGGGCGGGGGGTGGGGGTGGGGGCGGAGGGGAAGCCCCACGAGCGGAGGAGCCGCGCCAGGGCGGGGTCTTCCAGGCGCCGGCTTCTTTTTCCTTCACTTGCCACATCTGATTCGCTCCATCAATGACCCGGAGCACCCACTGACGCTGGAGGAATTGAATGTTGTGGAGCAAGTCCGGGTTCAGGTGTGCCTGGGGGAAGACCGTCCTCGAGGCTCGGAGAGGCAGCGATTCGCTCAGGGCATCTGCGGGCGGGCGGGGGCGGGGCGGGGGCGGAGCTGGTTGTGTCCGTTGTAGGGTCTGCCCTAATAATAAGCCAACTCGTCCAAGTAGCCAGCTGAGAAGAGTGACCCTCGGCTGAGAGGGCAGTGACCTGTCCATCCTCACTCCACCCCCCACCTCCCACCCCCAGGTGAGCGATCTCGAAAGCACCGTGGCTGTGGCCTTTACCCCCACCATCCCGCACTGCAGCATGGCCACCCTGATCGGCCTGTCCATCAAGGTGAAGCTGCTTCGATCCCTCCCCCAGCGTTTCAAGGTGGGCACCCCCATCCACCCCCGCCTGGGGCAAGCTTGGGGCCTGCTGCGGAGGAGGGGGAGAGATCATCCGGGCATTCTGGAAGGATCTCAGGTGGCCAACATGATGACACTAGGGGGGTTTCCAGGTGAGGGAGCAGCACAAGAATAAAGACCAGTCTGAGCTGGCACGTGGCAGGAAAGACAGGTGGAGCTCCAGGTGGAGCAGGGGCTGGCATTGGCAGGAGGTTCAGTCCATAGCGGATGACCAGTTCTTTGGGTGGAGATGGTGTGGGACTGTGGATGGGTGTGCCTTGTACCGAAAGGGGTGTGGTGAGGAGGATCAGCTGAAGGTGATGACTGAAGTGGGGGGGGGACTAAGGTGAAGGAAGAGATTGGACAGGTAGATAGATGGGTACTCAGGCCCCCACTGTTTCTCTCTCAGATGGATGTGCACATCACCCCAGGGACCCATGCTTCCGAGCACGCTGGTGAGTGTAGTGGGGGGGGGGAGGGGGGAGCAGGGCCTGACCCCAGATTCTCACTCAGCTCTGTCTCGGAGACTTCCCCTCACCAGGGTGGTGTGTGAGGCAGGGTCCAGGGATGTTGCGGGGGAGTGACGTGATGGGAAGATTGCCAGAGACTCTTTTTGCTAAAGACACTGAAGCTGGCCTGATCGGAATCTCCTGTGCTTCCCTGAGGCTTGGGGACCTGAGAAAGACTCCACTGAAAAACCTTGGTAGTGGAAGGCTCAGAGGTGCAGCGGGCTAGCAGCCTGGCTAGAGCCTGGCTCTGACCCCTTCTTCCTCATCCCTTCCCACCCAGTCAATAAGCAGCTTGCAGATAAGGAGCGGGTAGCAGCAGCGCTAGAGAACACGCACCTGCTGGAGGTCGTGAACCAGTGCCTGTCAGCGCGCTCCTGAGCCTGCCTCGTGCCCTGGCCCCACCCAGTCCCTGGCAATGAGAACCTTAACACAGAGCATTTTGTAATAAACCTTTAATTTATATTCATTTTCTGGCATGCCTCAGAGTCGTTTCATCTTGGGGGGGTAGAGAGTTCCTGTACACGGTGGCCGGATGAAGTGTCAGGGCTATGTTTTTACTTATCAATTTATTTTTTTAAGTTTCTTCCAGTGTTTTGGTTTTGGACGAGTTTGTAAGCACACACATTCCTTGAAAGAGGAGCGTAGCAAACGTATCCTCTCGTCGGGCCCTCTGCTGTGAACACATTGTAGTGTTTCATCACTCAGTCAAAAGGTCTTGCTAAAAGCATAACGTCTCTGTATTCACCAAAAATAGCAAAATGAAGCCGCTCTTTTTTGACATGCCCTCCATCTATGACTGCACACCCCTGAGAGTGGTGTTTCCAGCTCACTGACCCTTTGCCCCAAGTCCTGTGCTCTTTGATCTGCACCACATCACAATGACAGATTGGCCTCCTCTGGGAGTTCACACCAGTTCCATTTCAATGTGCTTGGAGTTTGGAGAACAGAAAAGGCTGAAGGGACACCACCAGGGCTGTAGAATGGACAGGGGAAAGCTTCCCGATGAAATCCTCGTAAGACCGCCCTTGTTACGGTAGAAGAATGAGCATTGTCATAATGAAGTGGGAAAAAATTGCTCAGTGAGACTTTCCCAGCCTTCTTTTCACCAGCACGAGGAAGCCATCTGCTCCACGGAGATTTACAGCTTCAAGATACCTCTATTGTTGCTGGGTTTTGAAACAGTCCAGGGCAAGGAAGAGGTTGGTGTCTTCACCAGTGCAGTTTTTTGTTCTCTTAAAAAGTTGATTGGAAGCCTCTGTGATCACCCTTATCCTGCAAGAAAGTATCTTTGAGATCTCCCCAAGGACAGTTGGACCACCAGAACCTTCTAAGCGACAGAAGTTTCACCGCCTTGCGTTTCACCACCATGTCTGATGCTCTGACCCTCTGGGAAGCCGCAATTTTGAGTTGAACCTTTTTGGCACTCTTGTGAGATGAAGGGAGGAAGAGGGGTCTTTCTGCCCCTGTGAAGAGTTAATAGTATTGGAAACTCACAGGGGCAGTTCCACCCTGCCCGTCCATCAGCATTGATTCAGTGACAATGAGTCTGCTTTTTGCGTGAGACTTAAGACAAAAGCTGTACTTGAGAGAACTTGTCACCAGCCCTCCTCCCCTGATCACAGTGACATGTTTAGATATACATCAGTGGAGAATGAATCCATGTGCGTGGGAATCAGTACCTGAGTTGCAATAATTCTTTGACTTGAGATTAAGCCACAGAGTTGACTCATCATTTTTTACCGCCGCCCTCTAAATTTTTAAAAATTATTTTACTGGGGACTCATACAACTCATCACAATCTGTACATCATCCATTGTATGCAAAGCTCATTGGTACATTTATTTGCCCTCATCCTTCTCAAAACAGTTTCTCCCTACTTAAGCCCTTGGTATTAGCGCCTCCTTTTTCCACCCCTCCCTGATGTTGTAATTTTATTTATATATATTTTTTTATGTCAAGGTTGTATCGTAATTTTATTTTAATGGATCTCAAATCTGATACCTTTTGGGGTCATTTTCATTCTTTAATAGCCCTGATTTTAAAAATTAATAACTTTTTAAAAAAAACCACTGCATAAAGAAATGACCCACTAGCCATCCCTTTCCTTCTGGACAATTCGAGATGCGTCGTTGCTACTGAGTGCATTCCCCCAGCTCTGACCCATCGTGACCCCCGTGCACGGCAGAAGTAAACCCAGCACAGTCCTGAGTCAGCCTCACAATTGTTCTATGCCGGAGCCCAGGGTGGCAGCCACTGTCCATCCATCTCCTGCAGGACCTTCCTCTTTTTCTCTGCCCCTCCCCTTTACCCAGCATGCTGTCCTCCAAGGACTGGGCTCTCCTGACAACATGTCCAAATATGTATGAATAAGACAAAATCATCTCACCCTCCAGGCCTCTAAAGAGCATCCTGGGCTGAGCCCCAGTGGTGCAGTGGTTGTGTGCGGGACTGCAGCCTAAAGGGTTGGCGGTTCAAATCCAGCAGCCGCTCTCCAGGAGCAAGGCTGGGCTTCCAACTCCCACCCAGGCAGTGATGCCACCAAAAAAAAAAAGCACCCTGACCTTCTTCCGGACATATTTCTTGTCTGTCCTCTTGGCAGTCCATGGTACTCTCTATTCTTCACCAGCCTCACGATCCAAAGGCACCGATTCCGTTTCCAGCTTTCACATGCCTCTACATGAAATGATTGCGAACACCCCGGCTGGGGTGAGGCGCACCATCGTTCTCAAAGTAAGTCTCACTTTTCAACCCCTGAAACGGGGTCTGGTGCTGCAGATTTGCTCCGGGCCACCCATGTTTGGGTCTCGTGACCGCTGCTTCTGGAGTCTTGGTGGATCCAAGCAAGAGGATGCCCTTCACAACTGCAACCAGTCCTCCAGCTATCCTGACGTCACCCGTCCTGACGGCCGCAGCCCTGGATCTTCATCAGCTGAAGGTGATTGTCCTTAGCCAGTCTTTTCAGGTTAAAGTGGCCAGGGGCGACGTGAACCTGGGCCTAGACTGGGCCCTGATGATGAGTGGGGTGGCAGGTGTTAACCAGTGGTGTTTCATTGAACAGACTTGGTGGCCTCGTTGGCTGCAGCAGCCTTTTTGTGCACTGCCTTCACGACTCTGCCTCAACTGGGCATGCTCCTGAGTAGCAAAATGGACCCGAGGAGGAGGATCAGGGAAACCCTGCAGGCAGGTGGGCTTGCTGGGAAGGGGCCATCAACTTTGTGGTTAATGCCTTAGTCTGCAGCTTGCGAGCATCAGGGGCTCCCCAAGAGAAAGACGGGGCTTTCTACTTCTGTAAAGAGTTACCGTCTTGGGGCTGAGCCCCGGCGGCATCAATGGTTGAGTGCGGGACTGTGGCCCATGGGCTTGGCGGTTCAAATCCAGCCGCGGCAAGGCTGGGTAGCTCCCACAACCACCAGAGAGCAGTGATGCCTAAAACTAATAAAACTAAAAAAAAAAAAAAAAAAAAAGAGTTACCGTCTTGGAAGCCCACAGGGTGGGTTCTACCTGAAGGGTCACTATGAGTCGGCATGGCCTCGGCCGTGAGTTCATGAGTTTGGTGTCTTTTTAGGTTCCAACTCCTTACCGCAAGGGTGGCCAGTCACGCTGTGACCGTGCAGCACACCGCAGTGCAGGTCAGGCCTTCATGGGATGGGCATGCTTCAGGGGGATCACTAGAACCTTGAGGCCAGCTGTTCCCCTTGATCACTTTGCTAGTCCTGGTGGACTAGAGAAACAAATTCATCGACACACATATGAGTATAAGGGAAAGGCTGATAGACAAGAGGAATGGAACGTGGAGAAAGCACCCCAGCCCGGTCCAGTCCAAGGTCATAAGTCTGATATCAGCCCTATGTCCAATACCAGTCTATAAAGTCTCCTTCCAACTCACGAAGCACATGCAATGACACCAGGACAATCACAGGCCAGTGGGTGCAGAGTCTTGTGTGTCCAGCAGTAGAAGCAGCAGAAGTTGCTGGCAGGGTGCTGGTAGGGGTCTCCCCATGGCTCCTCGTTTCCAGGGCTCAGGAAATGGGAGTTCACCCAGAGGGACCCAGGAAGAAAAGCCTGGTGACCTATGGGGAACTCACCTGACCTGTAAAGGACATTTCTCTCTCTCTCTCTCTCTCTCTCTCTCTCTCTCTCTCTCTCTCTCTCTCTTTCTCACTCTCTCTCTCACACACACACACACACACACACACACACAGTCACCATGAATTGGAATGGACGTTAAAGGTCTTAATGAATAAGTGAGATGAATGCAATTGATATCACCAGGGATTGGATAGTTAGAAAGATCGATAGGGCAAATGTTTGTTAATATAATACAATAAAATTTCAAACCAAACAAGTCTACCCTAACCCCACTCTACCCCTCCTGAGCCTCAAGTATGATTGTAGCTTCACCTGAGTCACAACAAAACGTTCTGGAGGACAGGGGAGCCCTGTCAAGGAGGGAACCCAGACACTTGACCAATCTCTTCTTTCTTGAGGGTCCGTCGACCACATCAAGGCTGTCCTAAGAGCAGACACTGGGCCATTGGACCAACTCTATTCTTAATTGTCTCCAGGCAGCTAGGGGATAAGTAACTGTTACTAATGAGGATTAGCGAGTTGCTCTGTTGTGGTCTCCAAGGAGGGAGAACAAAAGGATCTAAGCCACTTAGGATACCTGGTGGTTAAAGCACTAGGCTGACAACCCAAAGTGTGTTGGTTCACATCCCTCCCACGCTCTCACGAGACAGTTTGCAGCCGTGAGCTTCTATAAAGATATGCAGCCTGTGCTTGCTTCGGTGGCGACACATATACTAAAATATAAAGATGTGCGGCCTTATAAGCACACACACACTGGGGGGGTGGGAGAGGTTTAGTTTGACTGTCCTGATGGGTCTCTCAAGGAGCCTTCTTAATTACCAGTTGGGCTGCTAACCACAAGGCCACCTGATCGAAACTGCTAACTGCTCCGAGGCGGGCAGAGGAGACTCTCTACTCTGAAGATTGACAGTCTTGGAAACCCAGAGCGGCAGTCCTCCCCTGTCCTCTGGGGTCTGCAAGGGAGGGAGGGAGGAACAATGCAGCATAGCCGGCTCCCTCCCCGGTGTGCAGGTGGGATAGAAATCGCCTCTGTGACACTGAGGTGTTTTTCTTCTGTTTATGGGATCCGAAGGAGTCATAGACATGGGGCGGGGCTGGGGGCTGGGGAGAAGGGGCTTCTGAGCTCAGGCTGAAGGACATCCGTCACTGGAGGAAAAATCCTAAGGAGATGTTCCACTCTGTCTTAGTCAGAATAAGGCTCAGTAGCAGTGTAGTTAGACTGCCGCCCCGGATCCCTAGAGGTCTCTGGTGGTGCAGTGAGTTAAACATGGGTCAACGTATGGACCCGGGGTTTAAAGCTACCAGCTGCTCCTTGGGAGAAAGACGTGACAGTCGGTTCTCAGTAAAAAGTTACCTCCCTGAAAGCTGTAGGGGGAAGCTTGACTTTGTCCCAGAGTCTCTATGAGGGAGCGTCGACTGGACAGTAGGTTTTTGTTGTTGTTTGCTTGCTTCTGTTTTTAAAGAAAACAGGCTTCCTACTCCCACCAGGGCAGTGATTGCCCCCCCACCACCACCCACAGAGACACAAAAGATAACTGGGGTTGCCTCTGTGGGGCGGGAAGCGGCTTGGGGTGTATTATTTTTTACTGGCAGGGGGCGCTGCTGCCTTGATGGAAGGCTAGGTCCAGTCCCTCCTCCCCAGTCCAAAAAGCCATCTTGCCAGGAGAGAGACTTTGACACCTAGTGAGGGCCGGGCACTGGCTGCGCCAGCTCAGAAAGGTGGCATGGTCAGCCCTGTCCTGCAGTTTCTCATCTGTGCGGAGGCAGGCACCGGGAGTGTTGTGGGGAGCTTTAAAATGGGGCTGGCATGGAGCCCGTGTCTGCATAGATGAGGAAAGGGGTTGCCTCCCAGGGCAGGGTCACCGCCAGGACCCCATCAGGACGTCTTCCAGACTGTTGCCCCTCATATGCATAGCCCCCATCTGAGCTGGTGGGGCAACTGAGTTCAGCTGGAGGAAGGGCACTCATGGGGAAGCCAGGTCCCTGAGTCACTGGCTGGTCCTCCTGACCAGCTCACAGAGGGCAGAAGACACCAAGCTGCTCATGCCTTGGCTGGCATAACCTGTTGTCAGACTTGACTCATCGGTGCCTAGCCCCTAGCTGCTTCTGAGGGGGGTTGGGGTGAGGGGGCTGGGGAGGGCACCCTTTGTGAGTCCTGGCCACTGCTCAGAGAACTTTCTGGAACTCCACCTGCCGTCTAAGGACTTGGGTATGGATGAGGGGTGAGATGGGGTACAGCCCTGCAATACCCTCCCCAAGTGTGGCTGGCTCTGCTGTTTCTGACTTGTGGCCTTGCAGTCACTCAGTTCGCATGCATGTAAAGGGGAGGCGGGGGGAGAGGGGTGCACACCGCGTGTGACATATAGTAGCTAAACGAGGCTTGTCTGTGGTCACTTCTCCTGCCCCCAGCACAGCATGAAGGCCAGCATGGAGGTCCAGGGATGGGACTACTGAAGGCCAGCCAAGTGCTTGTCGACTTTTTTCTCCCCGAGGAGGGGGGAAGAGTGTGAAGTTCCGTAGAGGAGATGGGCACCAGTATATAGCACTCCTGAGATCTCCACTCCCCTCTCCCAGAGCCAACCGGGAGGGAGAAGAAACCAGGGCGGGCCCATGGATCCACTCAGGTCTTCCCAGTCCAACCAAAAGCAGAACAAAAGCAGAACCACACCTCACTGCCATGGAGCCTCCCCGCGGCCCTAAAGGACAGGGTAGGACTGCCCCTGTTGGTTTCCAAGACAGACGGTCACCACCAGAGTAGCAAGCCTCACCTTTCTCTCGAGAAGCGGCTGGTGGTTTTGAACTGCGGACCTGGTGGCCAGCGGCCCAACTTGTCACCATGACGCCACCGGAGCTCCTGTAAACCAAGCAGGAGGATGCTCAGTGACTTTACTGAGACACTTCTAGGTATCCTTATTCTAGTCGTATTGCATGACTAATGAGCCTGGTGCGTTAGGAGCTGCACAGGGGGTCCAACATGCCAGCCACTCCTCGGGAGATAGAGGAGGCAGCCTGTGAGATTCACAGTCTCGCCACAGAAGGACATGATGAGTCAGAATTGACTCCGTGTTTGTTTGGGGTGGGAGGGTGGGGGCACGACGGCACCCGGCACTCTTTACCTTGACATACCGGTCATCTCTGCCTCACGCTATGCCTGCAGGAGGAGGCTGACGCTTAAAGAGGCTGAGTGGGCAGAGGGGAGACACCGATGGGCAGAGCGGAGCTCTGCAGCCCAGACTGGAGGGTTCCACGGAGCTGGAAGGAGGGGGAGCTCTAGGCTGAGGGGACCTGGGGACTTTTTCCCCTGCCTGGGTCTAGGGGTGCTCCAGCCACAGCTTGCGTCTCTGAGCAACCAAGTGGCAGAAGGCAGAAGTGCTAAATAAAGTCTTGGCCGCTGGGGCCCCAGGCCATGGCTAGGCTTCCAGTGGGCATCTCTGTGGCCTGCTGTACCAGCTGTTGGAATGCCTGGGGCCTGAGTGGCCCTGTGTGGATGCAGTTCCCTAGGTAATGAAGAAACACTGCTGACATCATGGGCTCAGCTTAGTGCTGGGGAAACCCAGCCAGTTGCATGACATGACCCCTTGCGACAAGAGCGACAGTTCTTCCTGTACCCACCTGTCTAACACCCAGGGCTGTTTCCAGTGGTCCTGCCAGGTATGGGGCTGTGGAGAGGGGACCCAAAGGCAGCCCTGCCGGTGACCCTGAAGCTTCATCCTCTCACAGGAGATCTGGCTCACCACTCCCTTGTGCTCCTGTACCCTGTTCAGGGGACCAGAGCTGATTTGGGAAGCCCATGTCCCCTGTCCATCCAGCCCGGACATGCTTGACCTGGCTCTAGTCACGTAGCCTGAACTCTGTCACGGTCTATTGCCTGAAATTTGTGGTCTGTTACTTTTGTAACTTTTGCATAGACCTTGAGTTGTGGAGAGCTGGCCTCCTTTGGAGGGTGGTTGTGAGGACGGCCCTGGCCTTCGAGGCTTGACAAGATGATATCGGTAGTGAATAGAGCATTTGTGATTATCCTCTGACTTGCAGGCGTGCTGACCTTCACTTGTTAACTTTGAAGATAACTTATGTTTCATGCCTCGGCTTGTTCCCTAGGCTTGCTTTCCCTATAAAATGGGTTTATTTCTCCCTAATAAACGAGGCTTGATCAGAATCCTGTCTTGCCTCCATTCTTCGCGTCCCCTGCCCATCTTCATCTTTCAGGCTCTGGACCCAGAGATCCACGTTTGAATGTCCCGCGGGCCGGGACACCCAAGGTCTCCAGGCACATGGGAAAGACGCAGTCGGGCAAGCCACCCCTAAACCCAGCCCTTGCCTACTGCCTACCGTGTGTGCTGCCAAGAACAAGATCCACAGGAGTCCCCCCTAAGCTTCCCAAGCAGTCCCTCCTCACAGCAAGGCCCTCTTAGGTTGCTAAGGAAACGGATGTAGCAGCCTGAGAGCCTGGCCCAGGTCTCCAGGACAACATCCTTGATGTCATCCGAGCCCCACGTGCCGTCCCCCGACACACTTGTCATAAACTTCAGTGTCTGAAGGTTCCTGTCACAAAGCACCCCGCAGCCTGCCTGCCCCTAATCCTCAGACACCCTAGAGATGCCCAGTGGTGGCGGGATAGGTCAGAGGTACCTGGGGGCTGGGAGGGAGGGAGGCAGAATTCAGCAGGCTGGAGACAGCCAGGATCATAAAACCGCCCCCCCCAACCACCCCATCCCCATGGCCAACGGTGATACACACACACACAGACACACACACACACACACACTGAGGTCTGAGGGGTACTAGTCTGGGCATGGTGGTTGAAAGTCCTCTTCCCTAGCCCATACTTGGCCTCCACGCTGAGCGGGAGTCTGAACTCCAGGCCCTGGGCAGCTGGCCCAGCCTGGACAGGAGGGGAGGAGGGAGCCAGAGGAGAGAAGTGGCCGGATCTAGCCCTGGCCAGCTCCAGCCCCAGCCCTAGCCCTAGCTGCTCCTGTTGGCATCAGAATGCCATCTTCCTGGATATCCCCACCCTGGGCCACAGCTAGCCCAGAAGAAGAGTGACCAGGACCAGGTATTTTTAGCTGAGGTTTGGGCATCTGCTTGAGGTAGGGGTGGGGGTGTTGGGGGCAGAGGGTGAGTCCAACCTTGCCGTCCACTGGTGGGTGGCCCACATCCCAAGCACACACCTTCACCTTCATGCACAGCACAGGGCTCTGGCCCTGCTCTCTGAACAGCCCTCCAAGCCCACCCCCACCCTCCCCAAGGGCTCCTGGGGAAATGCCAGTCCCCATCCCCAGGCTTCCTCAGGACTGGAGGCTAGAGGTCTGAGGCCATGGACCCCTGCTTTCGATCTGGGCCAGTGGGCAGTGGGTGTCCTGGGCAGAGAAGGGTAAAGTCTTTCATTCCACTGGACCTGGGCTTCAAGCCAGGTCTGGTGATGGTGACTTGAGGGGGGGCAAGGCGCAGGGGAGAACTCACTCTTAAAGGGCCAGGCCTCATTTGTCCCTAGGGAGGAGTTGGTGCTCCGGCAGCCTCTCTGCCCCACTATTCTTCCCCCCACCCCAGCCCCAAATCCTGACAGCCTCGCAGCTCCATTTACACATTTCCTGCTACCCGGACTCCCCCTCCCCCGCCCCGCTTCCCCTCTTCCTCCCTCCACCCACTTCCCAGACCCTGCCGTCTGAGGGAGGAGGGGGCTGCATTCCCCTTCGACCGCTCGCTTCTGGCCTGGGGGCGGGGTCTTGGTGGGCCGGGGTCCAAGAGGAGGGTGGGGATTCCCCGGGGCTGGGGGACAGACACGTCAGCCCCCGCCCTGGCAGCCACGGACCCGGGCGGGGGCGGGGACGGGGACGGGGGCGGCTTAAATAGGCGGCGCCGCGGCGGGGATCCGGCACCGCTGAGCGCCAGGCAGCGAGCCGGTGTGCGGGCGCGGCGAGCCGGCGAGGGTCCGAGCGACTGAGCCCGGGACCGCGAACGAGCGAGCGAGCGAGAGGACTGGTTGGTGTCCAAGCCCTGACCGCGTCCGTGTGCCACCGGTGAGTGTCCTGGGGAGCGGGGCGGCGGCCACGGGGCGCGGGGACGCGGGGACCTGTTGGCGTCTGGCCCGGTGCGCCCCATCCCAGCGCACGGCGACTGACGCGGCCCTCCCGGTCCCCAGAGCCCCGGCAGCGCGGAGCGCGATGACCCTGAACGGCGGTGGCGGCGGCGGCGCCCGCGGCGCGGCCCGGGAGCGCGAGCGCCGTCGGGGCAGCTCGCCCTGGGGCCCCGCGCCGCCGCTGCACCGCCGCAGCATGCCGGTGGACGAGCGCGACCTGCAGGCAGCGCTGGCGCCGGGCGCCCCGGCCGCGGCCGGGCCCCAGGCTCCGAGCGCGCGGCTGGACTGGCCCGAGGGCTCCTCCGACTCGCTCAGCTCGGGCGGCAGCGACTCCGACGACAGCGTGTACAAGGTGCTGCTGCTGGGCGCGCCCGGCGTGGGCAAGAGCGCGCTGGCCCGCATCTTTGGGGGCGTGGAGGACGGACCGGAGGCCGAGGCCGCAGGTAAAGGGCCGGGCACGGGGAGGGGAGCCGCGGGCCTGGCGCTCTGGATTACCCAAGAAAGGGGCTTTAGAACCA